>OX392545.1:31881464-32068276 GCA_947623455.1 Mimachlamys varia | reverse complement strand
TGATATAGCTGTGTTGCTTGGTACCCCAAATAGCAGCAACATAATTTATTACATGCCATACATATAATTTAGTGTATGTTTCAATATTTACATGGCGGGTGTCGTCGATGAAGCAGAAGACGCTTACTCTTCCGGAACACCTGGTCTTATTATCTTGTGCTTTTACGAGAGGCTCCATGTAAATCTTTCCTTTGTTCCTATTTTGCCCCTAGTTTAATCGATTTTGAGTTCGATGTTATGGTTTTGTTGACGCTTTGGTATTCTCTGATATTTTGGGTTTTTTTTCATATGGAAGTCCATCCATCGTCTTACTCTTACCAATCAGAGCCACACATTTTGCAGTAACATCATAATCGAAATGTTCTGTTAACGCAAGTCCTAGATACCTATATCGATCTCAAATCTCCAGGTTCATATTACCGCACTCAAAAGACTTGACTGTCCTTGATGTTGATTTAGTTGTATCACCCCTGACTTAGATGGATTTTTTAGAACTCCAAATAAGACCATTAAGTAACATCTGCAAGTCCTCCTCACTTCCTGCTGTAATAACTAGGTCATCTGCATAAAGTAGGACACATATTTGTTTACCGCTAATCTCTATACCTACATTAAAACTAATGAGAAATACAACAAGGTAATTGATATACAAATTAAACATAACAGGCGCTAATACGCACCCCTGTTTTAAACCTCATTTAACATTAATCCAGTCGGTACATAGACCATTTACTCGAACACAACATCTGACATTTTTATATCTCGAAACTATTGCATTAAACATATTACCAGTGATACCCACGTCTGATATTATATAATAAACTATCATAATATAATGCTGTCAAAAGCCTTAAAGCTGTGAAGGTTAAAGTTTACTTTTTTCTGTTCTAAACAATGGATGTCAATACTTCAATAGGAATAACAATTCTCCATTGGGAACCAACTCCCGATTTTCCGATGGATTTTCAAAATGATTTGGAACTTCCCGAATCGCATAGCTCCTGGAGTTGTTTGTTTTCTCCCAGATGTCGACGCTTATATTAAGCTCTCTGGACTTCCCGGTCAAAAAGTCGTCGTGCTTGTATAAATATACTATTTAAACGTTGCTTATGTTTACCCGGCCGAGCTTCTAGTCCAGCTCCTTTCTGCTTAACACAGGTCATTCCATAGAGTTGTGTGGGCATCGCTCCACCATGGTTTACCGCATCGCCTATTTTGTTGTTTACACCCATTTGTATATTGACAATTTTAGTAGGCAGTGACTCGGACATTTCTCGGTGTACAATGTCTACAAATTCACTATATAGTTCGTCGACGTCATACTGGTTACATGTCAGCCCGGACAATTCCGTTATTTGTTATATTAAAAGACGCATAAAGCTTTTCCGTCAACCACCCGAGACTGTTATAACAATATGTCTCTGGGTACTTTTAAATCTCTATAACAATGTGTGTAACAGGAGAGGAAAAAATACGTGACCAAACCGGGGTTCGAACTTCGGACCTTCTGAACCTTCAGTCTGGTGCTCAACCAATGGGACTATCTTATCGAACACGGTGATTGAGTGAGTGGTTTCGGACGTCCAGCGGACGATCTAGAACACCGTCCAGTGGGGCTAAACATGTATGCCAGTATCAATTTATTAACTTGTCTCCGGCTCGGATCTGTTACGGTCGAGCTGATTGGTGAATAGAGATACAGGTGAACTCTCCCGTAGGGAGCGCTTCAAATTTCAATGTAGTTCTATGCGTTACAAAAAATATGTTATGAGGTGTCATGCATCGAACTATAAATGAGCAATGAAATACAGTAAAAACATGATTGAAATGTACATGATGTCCAGACGTGTTCGGCTTACGAGACACTTTAAACGTATGCTCGTATAGGGTATTAAATAACTTATAAAACGTGTGTACTTATATACAGAGCATGTGTATACATTAGAATTATTTTTAGATCAGAACGCACCCGTGGTTGACGATGACGACCTTTACCGTCTGTCGAACAATAAGAAGGCCAGGTCGAGAAGGTGTGTTCAGTCCTCCAGGCCTAGATCTAGAGTACATGTACATTTATCGTGGCCCGCGTCGATAGTATCTCCCCGTTCGATATGGTACAATGACCACATGTATATATATCTTCTACACCTTTGTGAACGGTATCTCCACCTAGGCAGAATAGGTGGTTGGTTGTGTGCTAATCGCTATGGTGAATTTACATTAGACGTGCGGATGAGATTTTTAATGTAAAAAGGAGTGGCAGTTTGTGTTAGATCATGATGAAGTAAAGATTTATTCCCAGATATACGAAAAGGACATTTTGGAAGATCACGGACTTATAACCGATCAGTGACTGGTAAATATTTTAAATTGACAGATACATGTACGTTCGGGAGCTCACCCTCGCCCAGTGTTGTGTATTGGAGTATTTGACTAATACGGTAGGTGATTCTACGGACCACCCCTGTTAGCTAGTATGTAAGTGTTTAATGGAATCTGGAGTTATTATACCCCCCCGCAACGAAGTTAGGGGGGGTATACTGGAATCAGCTTGTCTGACCGTCTGTCTGTCCGTCTGTCTGTCCGTCTGTCTGTCCGTAGAAAAATGTTGTCCGGACAACTCCTCCTAAACTACTGGATCGATTTCAATAAAACTTGGCAGTATTGTTGGGGACCATGTGTAGATGTGCATGCAGGGTTTCGTTTGTCAAAATTTTGGTTGCCATGGTAACCAGGTCACTATACACAGGTTTCCATAATAAAATGTTGTCCGGACAACTCCTCCTAAACTACTGGATCGATTTCAATAAAACTTGGCAGTATTGTTGGGGACCATGTGTAGATGTGCATGCAGAGTTTCGTTTGTCAAAATTTTGGTTGCCATGGTAACCAGGTCACTATACACAGGTTTCCGTAATAACGTGTTGTCCGGACAACTTCCTATAAAACACTGGATCGAGTTTAATGAAACTTGGCAGTATTGTTGGGGACCATGTGTAGATGTGCATGCAGAGTTTTGTTTGTCAAAATTTTGGTTGCCATGGTAACCAGGTCACTATGCACAGGTTTCCATTATAATGTGTTGTCCGGACAACTCCTCCTAAACTACTGGATCAATTTCAGTGAAACTTGGCAGTATTGTTGGGGACCATGTATAGATTTGCATACAGGGTTTTGTTTGTCAAAATTTTGGTTGCCATGGTAATGAGGTGACTATACACAGGTTTCCGTAATAACATGATGTCTGGACAACTTCTTCTAAACTACTGGGTCATTTTCAATGAAACTTCGCAGTAAGTAATGTTGAGGATTACTATACACAGGTTAAAATTTGTCCGTTCGGCTTTTAAAATTCTGCTGACTGTTGACATTATATAATGCATGTTATATACAACTTGTACTACATCATGTTTCTTTCAAAAACATGTCAGACACCTCTAATAAGAGGTAGCGGGGGGGGTATTAGTCAGCCATCGGCTTACAGTTCTAGTTGTTAATAAAAGTAAACATGAACTCTGTGATAGGTCATATAACAGTATATACAGTGATATTGTAGTGCCCAGCTAGATATATGAGGGAGAAATACAGCCAGACTGGAAAGCTATCGTTTCCAGTCATGCGGAATAAGCAACGATGAGTGTGCACGTGGTCAGTAGTTGGATGGGTGACCGGCTGCACTTTTCAATATCTTTACACGATTATTGACCACTTTTTTCAGGCAAATTGAGCTGTATCATGGGTAACCATGGACCTTGATTTAAACATGTTATTTGCCAAGATGTTTGTTAAGTTTGACAAAACAGGTTGAACAATTGGCTAATGTAGATAATACATATTACACAATAAAACAATGTGGTTGCATTCATAAGTGTCTACATCACACCATAGGTACATTTGTTTGACAGGAAATGGCTTTATCAAAGCTTAGAAATTGACTCTGTTTCTTTATTCACATATTGTATGTTAAATATTTTTGTATTTGATAATACTGTGTTTTGTATTTGATAATCAAATAAAAAAACACAAGCTTGTCAATAACAAAACACAAGTTTATATAATCTAAATGTACACCACATGACATTGATTATCAAATCAATTCAAAAAACAAGAAAACCAGCATACATTACAAAATTATCGAATACACAAGTTTTTGATCATACAACACAAGACATATTAAGATTAACACTATGGCGAATCCCTTGTTCAGTTCTATTGGTAATCAATATGTTTGAAAAATTTGCACCTAACATGTGTTTCTATTTATCTAAAGTTAGTGACCTTGTAACGGCTTCCTTGATAACGTTTTTACATTTTAGTCAATGTGTAGCTACATCGGTCCATATATGAGAGACACATAGATAAGATAGGATTAATAATTTCAGGTATTAAAGGAACTATATAAATGTATGGATAAAAATCGCTGTTCAAAAATAATCAAGTCACATTTTTAGAAAGCATATCACAAAACTTTAACTTTTTCTTAATGTCGCTAATTCAAAGCGACAGCCAGCATATTTCAAAAAGACCTAAATTTGTTATTTTTTAATTTATGTATTACAGTTTGTACCTTGAACAAAACTAACGTGGCTATACGAAGCGAGCTTCGTTGTAAGACCATAAACGAGGCCAGCCAGTGGGGAATCACTGAAATGTATATATAGTTTATGGTATATCTAGCTGACATAGAGTATCATGCTGTTTTCTTATTAATTTGATATTGGCTACCGATATGAGGGAATTAAAACATTGTCATTTCATCAAGTACTTTGTTACATCCCGAGGTTAAACTTAAAAGGTGGATAAATATACATTATGCCTATCTAATAAACTATTTAATACCTCGTTTTGGCCTCCCCTCGCTAAATTCTTCGCTAGCGAACAACATACAGTACTAGTAGTACCTTAAAATGCGATAATTATCTATATTAGCTCTGAATCTAGCTTGTTTTATGTAAACATACTTTTATCCAGTTAGGAGATGTGCGTAAAGAGACAAGATGTAAAATTTGTAAGAAAGGAAAAACAAAGAGTAAATCCTGGGTCACATCTTTGTTTACAGACACCTTGGTTTTTATGTCTTTGGTGTGACGTGTTTACAGACACCTTGGTTTTAATGTCTTTGGTGTGACGTGTTTACGGACACCTTGGTTTTAATGTCTTTGGTGTGACGGGTTTACAGACACCTTGGTTTTCATGTCTTTGGTGTGACGTGTTTACAGACACCTTGGTTTTCATGTCTTTGGTGTGACGTGTTTACAGACACCTTGGTTTTCATGTCTTTGGTGTGACGTGTTTACAGACACCTTGGTTTTCATGTCTGTGGTGTGACGGGGCGGGACAGAATTTCCCGTGACAGATCATGTGACCCATTCGGCCAAACAGCAGCCGAGAAACTCGATATTTCAATCCTGTTAATGTGTCCAAATTTATCAAAGTTGACAATATGGCCGCGCAAAACTCTTTATTTTTTGCAATCAATTCATTCCTGACAAATCAATTCAAGCATTTTTATATACCCCCGCCATGAAATGGTGTATGTAAGGGGGGGGGGGGAGTATGTAGTGTTACCGATGTCCGTCGCGTCCCGTCGCGTCCCGTCCCATGGTAATGTAACCAGCTTATTTAAATTACTACTGATCAGATTGTCATCAAACTGACAAATTTTGCATACGTAATAAGCGTGAAGAACTAACTTGATATGGGGAAGGGGACATTTATGTCTCACAGACATTTCTAGTTTCTGTTAATAACTTACAAAATAAATACTCTTTTTCAGCAATGGAGCTTTGTCGTTGTTACACGCTCATGTCTTTCTGAAGTCAATTAAAATGATATTTTGAAACCTGATATATCTACGGAACGATCAGGATTATTTTAAGGTTAAATATAATCATTGTCGTCACTTATAAGGGTGACGTACAACACACATATACTGCACATTTTAAATTCAATAATATATAAAGTATGCCGAAAAAATGAATAAAACTGCATCATACAGCTGTTTCGTTTCATGCGGGTATGAAAGCAAAGGTTCTCAAGGCGTTACACGTGGTTTGCTTTTGACGTCAGAGATCAAGGTTGTTCAATGAGAGTCTTGTCGCTTTGCTTCGAATAACATGGAGAACGCCCCAACGTCAATCTCTCAAATGACAAAATATCATCATTGGCGCCAATTTCATTCAAGCTGGGCTCTTCCGCCAATGTCCTTTAAATGACGACGCAAATACAAACACAGGTTATATACTAATTACTGGGAAGATAATAAATGAAAATGAGCAATTATTCTTTAGTGAAAATGTAAAACATATAGGTGTGATTTAAAGTTATTTTTAACTTTCATAGTGCTATGAAAATAATAAAAAAAAACCTTTAAATTCGTTTATATTAGTTTCTGATAACAACAAGATTTTGCATATAAAACTACGTTTCAATGTCATTTTATTGACAAGCAACTTAAACCAATAATATGAAAAAAAAATATGAATCCCGTGCCAACCAGTTTGGACGTCATCAATTTGTCAAAAATAGCATACCTGATGTTACCAATGGTACCCAAGGTCCTAGTATGGAGTGTTCGCCTACACGGAAAACATTAGTTGTCTCCACTGAAATAATCAAACTTTTACCATTGAACTTTACACTAAAGTACAATCCTTAAACTTTGTACTGAACTGTAGCCCTTGAACTTTGAACTAAACTGTACTCTTGAGATTTCTAGTAACCTTTAGCCCTATATATTGTTTTACTCAACTGTAACCCTTGAACTTTGTACTGAACTATAACCCTTGAACTTTGTACTAAATGGTAACCCTTGAACTTTGTACTCAACTGTAACCCTTGAACTTTGTACGAAACTGTAATCCTTGAACTTTGTACTAAACTGTAACCCTTGAACTTTGTACTAAATGGTAACCCTTGAACTTTGTACTCAACTGTAACCCTTGAACTTTGTACGAAACTGTAACCCTTGAACTTTGTACTTAACTGTAACCCTTGAACTTCGTACTAAACTGTAACCTTTGAACTTTGTACGAAACTGTAACCATTGGGATTTGTAGTAACCTTTAACCCTATGGATTGTTTTACTCAACTGTAAACCTAAAATTTAAAAGTGAAGGCTCAATCCTGGGCAAAAATCTTTCAAGTGAAACACTTGATAAAATGTCGTATTTGACAACTGGCGACCCCTCCGCCCGGTTTTGAATCCCTATGTCGCCAACAAGGGTGTGTGTGGGGGGTGGGTGGGGGGGGGGGGGGGGGGTTCTATGAATTGATACGCTTTCCCGCCAAAAAAAAAGAAATTAGTTGTGAAGACAACAAGCAAATAAGAATAGCTGGAAGCGTGACACATCACTTATTATATTTGTTGTTATTGTTTACTGTTTAGTGCACAGAGTAATTTATACAGATTTGTTAAACCCACGACACTACGATCCTATACTCTAACCCATATTAACGTTCAAAACAACTATAGTTAGGAAATATATACAGATCACAGGAAGTGATAGGAAATGATTCACAAGTCAACGTATATAATACATATGGGAAAATATAAAACCACAGAAGTAGGACCAGAGTTATCAATAACAGAAAACAGAAAATACGTAAGTTAGACAGGAAAATAATATACATTTGAACACGTAGTTCAAAATATAATTTCTTTTTTACTTGAGCTGAACTTTTCTTGCTTTTTATGTTTCAGAGACAAAGAAGATGAGACAGCAATGTATGAAAAAAATCATTTCCGGTTCCGGTTTCATCATTATAAGCTATGTCGTCTGGTTCGTCATGATACAGGTAGTATGGCAGAAGCCTGAAGCCAGAAAACTTTCGATAATTAACGCAAAATTTGCCAAAATGGATCAATTTGTGGGAGAAAATTTACTTAAAAAAGAGAAAACACTGAATAAAGACACTTCTCTTGATATCCGAAAAAGTCGAAAGATTCTCTGGTACAAAGCACCGAACTTTCAGCATATAATTGATGCGGAAAAGCACCTGAATTTCTCCAATTGTGGGTTCCCAAATTCTTGTTCACATGTAATGAATCCTGCGTTTATCAATGTCAGTGATGCCGTTATTTTCCATGGATCTTTCCTACCGCTAGTATTACCTAAGCGTCACAAAGAACAAATCTGGATCTTTTATACGCTAGAAAGTCCTAATAGTGTTTATTCGATAAGGAATGAATGGAAGACGCAATTTCATTGGATGATGACTTATAGGAGAGACTCCGACATATTTCTACCTTACGGTAAAATCTTTAAGAAACAACATGACGAACATATGGATTTAACTGAGGTTATGAAGAGTAAGGAGAAAGCACATCCGGTGGGCTGGCTTGTGAGTAATTGTAACGCAGGCAATGGCAGACAACAGTACGTTAATGAAATGAAGAACTATGTGCATATAGACGTGTTCGGGAAATGCGGAACTCCTCTAGTGGCTTCGTTCAAGAATACGTCTATTGAAGCTTACCAAATTTTATCACGAAAACATAAATTTTATCTTTCATTTGAAAATAATCATTGTACGGATTATATAACCGAGAAGCTATTCAACACGTACTCCAGAAATGTTCACCTGGTACCCGTAGTGCGCGGGGGTGCTTTATATAATCAAATATTACCCAATGGAACGTACATCAACGCTGCGGATTTTAAATCTCCGCAAGATTTAGCAGAGTATTTGAGTTATTTAAATGATCATGATGTGGAATATATAAAGATTCTCCGAGAAAAACTGAAGTATGACGTATACAGTATGGCTGAAGTGTATCACCAGTCTTTGTGTAAAATATGTGCGCGAATTCAGAACCCAACGGAACAGATACTGACAGACAGACGTGACGTCACGTTGTGGCTACGTAACAATACTTGTACTACAGTTAAAGACATTAGTTGACCGTTAGATAGCAAAAATTGTAATTGTGACGTCACTGGTAACAAATGACGTAATAGCATCGAAACATCGAATACAATTGTTAGACTAAAGTTAGTACCCGAACTGCACCTATACTATATATTATGTAAGAGATGATTTCATAAATTGTGACGTCACTTAAGTGAATGACGTCATTATATGGAACCTCAATGGCAATGGTACATGTTCACAACATTGTGACATCACATTGACAAATGAATGACGTCATCACAAGAACATATTCAAGGACCGAAAGTATTTTGGTCTATTTTGCTTTGCGTAATATTACGAAAAATCTGCCATAGATTATTAAACATTAACATAAATTTTATTTTATTAAAGAAAGTTCCTGCTTACTGTTCCTTATTTCGTAATGCCTGATATTTATAGATTATCACATTGTATTTTCAGGATTTGTCGTGAGAACATTTTTCTCATCGCGAGCGTTTGAGCAATGAGAAAATTGTTCGGGCGACAAACCCTGAACATACTGTTTGATAAACTGTTTATCATTTACACTTTTGTATATACTACTACCTTACAAATACAGAGAATATTTAGATATGTCAATTAAACACCATACATGTAGATTTGAAACGACTTTTATGGTCATCGATCGCGATCTGTCTTTGGCAAACGTAAAAAAAAACAGAAGATTTGCGCGGAGGAATACCGTAAACACTTAAATCATGCGAACAAAAATGGTGCTTTTATTCTCAAAATATTTTCCATTATTTATTATTGATATTTTAATGACGGACTATTTTCTTACGCGGATTTCTTTGGTGGGATACTATTTCCGGAAAGCGAGTTCTCAAGTGCTGTTAAATTCGTTCTCAAGTTCTTCTCAAGTCGTTCTCAACTAATTCTCAAACTGCCAGATCATGATATTGAGTTTATCATGTTACTGGTAGGTGGTATAAAGCAGTATATAGATAAAAATAGGCGATATTTTTTTAGTTCGACCTTATTTGGTACGTTGTGCTACTTACGAATGAATAAAATTCCAGAATTCCGAAATGTCAAATAACTGGAGGAGAACCAAGGTTTTCCTTCTGTCCTCTGTGTCCGGATTCATAATATAGATTTTTTATTCTGTATCTGTTGTGTTTCTGTTATTGCATTTTAACCGGCATCTTTATATATGAAGAATAGTATTTCATCATCCTTTTGTCTCGGACATACCGCCCCTTTCTACATACTCCTCACGGGTTAAATGTTAGGCGTACTAATGAACTTCCAGGCGTTGTATCAGTTCCACGTACTATGTGTCATTTTTCGTTGAAAAGTAAGTGAAATCGGGATCAATCTGATTAAAATACAGATCCTTGTTCTCACTCCGTTTTACAAGGATCTGACAAAATCCCATAAGAGGTCACGTCCAGATGACCTTTGTCGCCTTTTTACTTAACACTAAAATATTTTTCCAACCACCTGTCGTCTTGCAGCAAGCCATTTCATCACATTATTCCGCACGAACTTTTTGGTTACAAAATGACTAAACGGAAAAATGTGTTTATGCAACCTTTGTCGCCTCAAAATTTCACTGTCAAGATTCTGCAAGTAGTATTTTGATTGGCTAATGCAAAAGGTCATTGGGACGTGACCCCTATGGGATTTTCTCAGATCTTAACGCAGCAGAGAGAAGTGTACGGAACGGCGCGAGGATCAAGATATGATTTTAATCAGATTGAATCGGGATATACCTGTGAAATTTGCGGCTTAAGGATCACAAGGCAAAAATGCTCAATTCGTGATTTATGAAGGCAAGTGTATATACATGCAGAAATAGACATTTCTCCATGTTTTTGAAACGGGTGCACGTGGTGCTTCTGACAATGACTTAATGAAGTCGCTCACGCCGGGCAGCGCCCCACTCCTTCTTTTTAGCTAAGTTCTAAGTTATATGTGTTTTGTCTTTAGCTTTAATAGATCTGTTGTAACATATATCTTATGTAATTTGTGTAGTAGGATAAAGTAGCAGAGCAGCCCCTAAGATTGCCAAAAATAAATAGTTAAATAACCTGAACAAGTTACTTTAATCTGATTCAATAATTTTTTTTAACTTTCAATCTTGTTGGTGTTGTGTATAAAATGTACATCTTTATTGTCACTCGTTACATTATGATCTGACAACATCCCAAATGAGGTCACGTTCTTGTGACCTTCCGCTTTAGCCAATCAAAATCACTACTTTCAAAATCTTGAATGTTAATGTTTTTTGGGGAGAAAGCATACATAGTACTACATGTATCTGTGCGTTTAGTTGTGCGTTTAGTCATTCCGTCACAAAAAGTTGATGTATATATTGTGACGAAATTGTCCTGTCGTCAATTAGAAAATTCTACGATAGTATGAAGTGAAGAGGTGACAAAGGTCACCAGAACATGACCTTTTATGGGGTGTTTTCAGATCATGATGTAACTGGGTGGAAATAAGGATCTACATTTTAATCAGAGTGTAACGTCACCAGAGACGTATGCCTCCACGGCTGTATTGTTGTGTGGTGATAGAACAATGCATTACGTTGGCTCCAGGTCATTATTTAAAGGCCCAATATACGTAACTTTCGGAAAAACTTGAATTCGAAAATCAAGCCTAATAACTTATTATATTTATAGATTTAGTTAAGATTAACTGAATATCAGCAATATTCAAGATGAATTCTTACTCGGTTACCGGTACACTGGCAGTTGAAACTCGGTATTTGTAAACACGCATCCATTTTGAACTGTCTTCTAACTTCGGCTTGTTTTTGAAGTGGGCCCCACCTGGGTTATTTTCAATTCTTTGGATTTTTCTGTCTAGAGTTTCTTGTAAGTTACCGCTCAAGTTTTCTTCGTTTTAGACTTATTTTTGCATGGTTATCAACTGGATTTTTTACATAATTTTTCAGAATCCCAAAAAATTCCCTGAAGTTACGTATATTTGGCCTTTAACTGATGCAAAACATTCATCGGTATTACGTCAACAAGGGTAATACTATATGCAAACACCGTTATGTATAAAAATAGTTTGTTTCTACATGTAGGTAGGTATAAAGATAACATAAATAAAAACAAGACGACCGACTTCCAAACGCTTTCACCGTCTTCGGGGCTCTTCAGGAAAGTGTTCAACATGTCAGGTTTTGGTGGTGTGGGGAAACCGGCGTACCTGAAGAACAACAACCTACCTGCGTGACCACCTATATAACACTGTTACGTAACACAAATTTACTGAACGAGTTTATTTGAAATTAATAAAGTCGTTAGATATTTTCATTGTTACACTAACACTTGTGTTAGATCCTCTATGTATTACATTTTTACCTGTGAAATATAAATAATGTCAACTAGCTAGGGTGACAGAGGGTAAAAGTGAGTGTATCGAGGCAGCCAATATAGGTTTCAAATCTATAAAGATAAATAAAGCCTAATCTCGTTATCTCGAAGTCGGAACAACTGTAGGAAAACAAAGAAAAAAACCCGAGTTATCCGAGTATTAGTGTTAAGTGAGCTACTATTAGGTGTAACGTTTGGCCGTGACAGGAGATACACTTCGGATTAAGGGGTTTTTCGAATTTCACGAGTTCAAGGTTCGACTTACTGTAATACAGGGTATAGTGGCTGTTGCATCGTCGGAAACCCACGGTACATTTCTCTGACGTTTGCATCCCGTGGACCAGAAGCGTTGTAAACCCTCGTTTCCCCGAATAGAAGTTTATTCGGAGATTTCGACCAATCAGAATGATCGTTTCTCGTGACACTCTGTTAGATCATTTTACCATGACCACGACCAGTATATTTCTGTAGGCATGACGCCGATGTCAATCGCCGTATAGCAGGATCTTATATTTTAATCACAATCGACACAATTATAACACAATCGACAGGTTTTGTTGACAGGCGGTGCTAAAAATGAAACGGGATACCCCGGCTATGCCCCGGCTGTATGTAGTCACGGATGAAACTATCGATATGATTGACTACTATTTTAGTACGAAAACGAAAGTTTCTTTCCATTTTAGCCCACGGGACGCAAACGTCAGAGAAGTGTACGGTGGGTTTCCGACGATGTGGCTGTGATTGAAAGCATGTTCCCACTTTGAGAATGAAGCATTTACTTGGTCGTAAGCTATATTTAAAAAGCGGTTGTTATCGAGGAAGTACATTTGTAGAAGACGCTTACATTTCAGGAACATATGGTCTTTTTTACAAGTTCCTTTGTTCATATTGTGCCCCTAGTTTAATCAAAAAGTTCGGATTACGGTTCGTTGGTTCTTCAGTATTCTTTGATAATACAAAGAAATATTTCAACCTGTGACCCACTCACCATGAAGAAGATACTTCTGTATATAACCTATTTTCCAACTAAACACGTGCCAGGGATGCTCCTCCGTACAGTGATACTGTTATACAGGAAAATTCTCAATTAAGTTCCGTATTTTATGCTGCAACACTCCGCATCAACAACATGAATATTTACACAATAAACGGTAATCCCATGTTAAAGGCATTGCTAACGATGTACCTTATTACCTGTGACAGTCGTGGCTCTGTTCGTGTAGAAGATGACAGACGACCCACCGGTACATAGACAAGATTTCTATGAGAAAATGTAAATACACTGTACACTATTAAAAGGCTGATTATCGGGAAGAAAATGTACGTGGGAAAAATGTCCATACACACATAGGTGAAGTTACTGTCTGTGGCCGTAAAACGATTGGAACTATATTGTTCTGCGCCTTGACATCTCTAAGGGAAGTAAATATAGTTTTCATGAATGGGCATGTTCCTACGCGACAAACGGGTGTATAACTTCAGTACCACAAAGATAATGGCGCTTCCTCCGTCTGATGTGAATATCATGATGAACGGAATACATGGTTAGTATTTTACCAAATTTTAAAATGTGTATTTTTTACGGAAGCGTTGTAATGCCGTGTATATAGGGATTGGGTATAACCGGATGCACGGCGTTTGGGACACATAGCTGTAATCTCCATAATTACTCTAAGAAGGGAGACAACTTTTACAATATCTGGTACTTTGTTCAGAATATACGGACAAGGTGAACACTCCTAACACGAATCTTACATAAACTTCACAAACGATTTAATGTAACTCCGTTCATGTTAAACGAACATTAGTTTAAGTGTATATATGATCATGATCGACCAGTGAAAAAGAATTACTAAGAATAATAAAAGAAAGTGACTTTCTTACTGAAAATCTATGATATATCGCACATCACGTTGATGAATTGTACCAATAAGCATGTATCAGCAGCACAGGCACTTGTAACAATCAATAATCCAGGTATGTTACATGTACATAGTCGGCCATCACCAAGACCACGATTGTTTCTAGTGCCTGTGATCAGAAGTCATCATTTCCTAAGTGTCTGTGTTACCCGGATGTATCCTAGTATATCAAATATGCACTTGATCGGCACATGTACATGGAAAACACATTCGGATTAGTTTCACATATTCTTTCTCCTGTATTATATTTATTCAAAAGTATTTTGAGCAGGCTGAAAACTAGATTGGATTGGAGAGATGGATGTTGTTTAAGTTATTTAAAAATATATTTTGGTGAAGATTATCTTCGTCGATTCATAAGTGGGCAACTAGCGCTAATAATTGTTCATGTATGTACACATCAACTATTGTGTGTTTGCATCTATAATCTTAAAAAAATGCACCTTTCACATTTCATTCTTTTACCATGTCCAAATATCCGAGTAACGCCTCCTTCAGTACTTCCAGTACTTTTGATTAGTAAAATGTCATAAACCCATAGAGCTACGTCTCTAGACGATGGGAGCCGACATTTTGAACCCTTGAGACAAATGTGTTTCGAAATTGCACCACAAACTTCGTTAAACAAAACAAACTTTTCTTGTTTTTTTTTTTATTGTTAAATGAAAATTTTTATTTTCCTGAAAAGCTTCAAAACCGAAGAGAGAAATGCAGATGACACAGCTTCTGCTATCGGAGACAGTGGAATATTAACACCCTAAAGTACTAGTTTAGATGGTTTATTAACAACATCACAAAATTCGGACATGAAAGCGACTATATTCCCCTCCTGCCATGTCTTACTGTCGCTTGATTTGTTTACATACCGCTCGTTTCCCGCCATCAAGCGTGGCGTGTTGTGCTAGTTTTACGACTATCTGAATTTAGAATGGACTTCCCCGAGAAATGAAACTGGCCACAAAAGAGAGTATTTGAGGACCGTCTCATTATTAACTTCTATAAAGGAATCGACAGAAGCATTATATTTTCCCACCTGGCATAGTAAGAAAACTTTAAATGACTAAATGGTCACTTTTAAGAATAAAACAAACACTGATTTCTTGTAGTTTAATTGATTTATTGATTGACTCACTCTTTCATTCCGTGGTTCAATGTTCAATAGGGTATTCACTCGGCGATGCGAGTCCGATACCACGAAAACATCCACTCGCAAATACAGGTATTTACATGTTACTGTGGATTACTTATTTTTTCGTGTGGATCATTTCCATGTCGTTGTACGCCTAGAAACATCTGGTATCAATACTTGAAAATGTTACTTACTAAAGAAAACCTTTTTTTTGCATGTTTTTAGCTTTCAGAAAAAAAGCTGACCAGAAAGTTATACTTTACAGGAACTGGAGAGTAATGTGGATATGAAAAGCCATCAATAGAGCAAACAAACATTTAAAATGTGGTTTAGAAGATTCCAGACACGGATTCGAACCCTCATCCTGACTAACTGGTTACCACAAGCGTTCTAGCTGAGTTAAGCTTAGGCTAGATCCATTACCATCCTCGATACTCTGGGTTTACGCTCACCTACGCCCCCCCCCACCCCCTGGAATATGTCAAAGCAACATCGAAGACACAAAAATAAAGGCGACCAACTGCTGTTATGGCCTTTCAATATTGCAAAAGAGTTCCACTCGAGTGGCTGTCAGTTATTACCCTCACACAACCAAGAGATATTCGAGATTGGTTTAACGTACATAAAAGGATCGAACTAGTTTCTTCGTGAAGTAGGGGCACGCTGAACCTTCAGCTTCCCTATGATAATGGAAGGGGTGGAAATAGCGAATATGAGAGTACGTGTAGTTACTATACATCGAGGATGAACACTACTGTAAACCAAATAATTTTCGCGTGCGATTAATTTTCCCGTATTTCACGGTTGGTTAAAATTCGCGAAAATTAATCGCCTTGAAAAAGTATCAATCAAAGGTATGCCAACTTTAGGAGTGTTGTACTGTACTGTACATACACTTTATGATCGTATTTATCGCGAAATTAAATCACCGCGAAATAGTCATTTCAAATGAAAACGTGAAATTAAGTCGCTGCGAAAATAAGTTGGTTTACAGTAACGTAATGGAGGAGAGATATGTACATAATTTGTATTCTCATTTCACACAAATCAGTACACATTAAACAAACTCTTTGAATGAAACGCGGAAGTGCGAACGCTAATTTCTCAAACAAACGAATCCGAGAAAATAAGTAACATACAGTATGTAAATTAAAAAATACAATTTTATTAAATACAAATGGCACGAAAAGTGACGAAAAAATTGCGTATGGAATTTTGATCTATATAGGAATCTACATTAAATCGATTTGTTCTTTTTGTAATAAAATTATCATACACTCATGTGAAAATTAATATTTAAATGGCTACATGTACTTGTTTGCAAGATTCAATTTTATTTACTTTCACAAAATACATTTCGAAACATGAAATATATATTCGCCAATAGCAATACTTCATAATTAAAACTCAAAGTTGAAATTAATTACTCTCCGTCAAACATGTCATAACGCAATTATACAGCCTTTTGATGAAGTCAATACATGGTTTTATCCACCTCAGAAAATTATATCAACCGAGGCCGAAGTCCAGATTTATATGTGTTTCTTCGGTTGATAAAACAATTTGATAACCGAAATCAAAACGCTGTATTGTTTTTATCATAAAAGATATTTTAGTTTACAGATGATAATATGAGAGTTTCTGAACTATGATAAAATTAAAAAAACATATTATACAATATACATGTTTGAATCTATCTTAAAATCCAACAAAACCATTGTCACAATACAAAATGCCTTTGTAAATGTAACAAACAGACAATTCAATATATACATTTTATAATTAATTAATCATTTGTTATAAATATTGTAAATTATTGTAAGATTTTCGACATTTGAATATTCCATGACGTCACCAATTTATGCGAACACCAAGTCAACCACCTTTTTGCTATTTTTTCTCATGGCCGCGGGTCAAAATGATTTCTATCGGGACACGGACAAAAAATAACATTATTGCAGAGAAGGGATTTTGTAAACTGAATAACTAAACGAAAAGAACGTTACATTTGACAACAGAGACTACGGCTATTTTCACTTTTTCAAAAAATGAAACTATTCGGAGATGATCATACATTTGTAGCTCTGTAATCGTCGATACAGACCCCAGTCATTGTTTAGATTTTAAGTTATTTACAAATGAAAATACTGATATGATAATATCACAGACGTTAGTTCATAAGAAAATGAATTCACGTGACACGTGTCTTTTCTTCAGAAACGTGAAATGGTTTAATACTGGGAAATACACGCGAAATACTGTTAAAGACTAAACAAAAACGAGATGTACGGATTGACTGGGCTGAAATGGACCTAGTGCATTCTATCATTCAAAAATACATCTTAATTATGTGACAGTAACAGTGTAATTATGTATTAAACAAAACATTAAAATTCTTATCTCCTTTCTATAGTACCGGTTTGGGTGAGATAATTCTTACTAGTTTTTCAAATAACAATTTTATACGATTTCATATAAAAAAACAACAGGCATGTAATATTTCCCAACATTAGAAAGTCAGAATAATATCGAAAATCTGACTCATAGCATCCCCGCCTTTCTTTTCAATAATAAGGACAAACACGATGACTACAAAATAAAAGTTATTACAAATTCAAATAAACCGGTCCATCATCCTCATTGCATTTTTCTATCGATGAAAAAACACGTGTTTCGGTTGGATAAAAAGCTTAAGCAGTTTTCATTTGTGCGGCTATATATATATGACGTCACCAGTACAGCTATATAGAAATGACGTCACCAGTACAGCTTTAAAGAAATGACGCCACCAGTACAGCTAGACTACATGGAAATGACGTCACCAGTACAGCTATATGTTAATGACGTCACCACTACAGCTATATAGAAATGACGTCACCAGTACAGCTATATAGAAATGACGTCACCAGTACAACTATATATTAATGACGTCATCACTACAGCTATATAGAAATGACGTCACCAGTACAGCTATATAGAAATGACGCCACTAGCGCAGTGAGCTACTTCAGAGTGTCTTTAAACTTTATCGTTGGAGTGAAGAGGGACGAAAATCGTACTTTGATCTGATATATATAGACTATAGAGGTATATTTGTTTCAGCTAATTTTATGTTTCCGCCTGAGGAGGGTATATGTAATGTATATTGTTTTTATATGATGAAATATGTTCAGTGTTCAGGTTGTAAAAAACAATAAATAAAAAATGTTTTACGGTGAAAAATCTGACAACGCTCACAGCTTAGCCCCCGTGTTATAAAATATGTTTTCTAGGGGAGATAACTCCCAATGAGTTTTTGACATTCCCTCCATGTTTATAAACCTCTTGCACCCGTTTTGAAATCAATCGAAATGTTTTGTTTTGAATTGATATTTTCGTCTAACAAAATAGTTCTATATGTTGTTAAGGGGATAATATAATCCGCCTTGATTCCAAATAACCATTGTTTTCTGTTCCAAAAATTAGAATAAGCTTAATTATATAACTGTTGTGCGTAAGAAGATATTCGGTCACTAAAATGTTTGTTTTCAAATATCTTGTTTAATATTGCCTTGGATTTATATCCGATAATTCAAATTAAGAAATAGATGTTCGAAGCTTTATTTAATGTTTAAAACAATCAAATATTTCAACTCTGATACATTAGGTATGCAGTTCCTTATATTTACACATATAAAATACATTGACAAAACATGACCTCACAATTTCTCTAATGGAAATATTGGCAACATTCTAATCAATCTTTCCGGAATATAAACCCGTCGTTTCTAAACTTGTGTAACAGTATGTAGTATTAAATATTACATCCGTATTTTTTTCAATAACTTGATATACATTGTAGCAATAGTCCCAAGCTAAATGCCATACCAAAATATTCAGCGAATTTGAACTATTCAAATAAGATTGACACACATATATGTAAGACTGTTTTATCACACATATCATTCATACTGTGGAAGAAACAAACCCTTCCGACAAAATAGGTTTCACCAGCAGACTATGTATATGTACATGTAAAACCAAAGTACTCCGATCACGATAGTGTCGTTCCGAGTTATGCAAAGTAGTTCCCGATAATTTTTTTCATAATTACCAGTTTTAAATGTATTGAAATGATAATGATAAATCAATATTTCAAATTCGTTAAAAATAACAATGAACGTACTTTGATGGTAGAGTAAATCAAAAGACATAATTTATTGACACAGAAATATGTTCCCGCAACTGAAACCAATCACAGCAGCTATGGAACCTCTAACACATGTACCAAGGTAGAGCGGGTCAGTCATGTGATACATATTTATTTTGCATATGCTCGTGTTCTGTGAATACATAATTTGCCATTATTCTCCAACGTTCTGGAGCAAAGTTTGAACTTCCGATTTCTGGTTTAATTGTACAGAAAAATATTTGCACACATGCTTAATATTCAAACACATATAAGTATAAATCCATATCAACATTAATATGAGCTTAAAAGCATATCACAAAACCTTGAATTATACTCGTACAAAGTTTAGTACAAGTATTATTACGATACAGTATAACCTGTCCAAACCGGAACCGGAACCAAACATTCGCCCGGGTTACACAGTTGTCCGGTTTAGGCAAGTTACAATGCATATACATTGCAGGAACTCTTTCACAAATCCATTGAAATACTTTTAAATAGTTAGAAGTAATAATAAATATGATCTACGCGACACTATCATTGGTTTTCGTATACCTGGGCATCTACTGTCACCTCGCTGTACGTGACTTTAGATGCCTCTTTTTCAGACACTGATAATTTCGGCTTCGTTGGTTTCTTGTCTGTAAATTCCACTTCTATATAGTTTAGCTGGCCTACTCCTTGCTGTAATGGAAAATAAATAACAGCTTATAATGCTGATAGTTTTTTTTGATATCCTCAGTGGCTTGATTCAGGAAAAAATAACAACACATATCATTTACGAAATAATTTTTCTTTTTTGTTGTTTTGTGTGTAAACTGATTTTTTATACAGATATTTTAAATGACGCGCGTCAGCGCGTTATGTTGAAATATATGTATAAAAAATCAGTTTACACACGAGTAAACAACAAAAAAGAAAAAGTATTTCTTATACTTATAATTTCTTTAGTCGACAACTGATGGAATGCCAAAACAGCTGATTCCAATTTGGCGGGAAAGATTGTCAACTTCAAGAAGTAAACAGATAGGTCAACAATACCATTTTTTGTTACCGTTGGAAATTGAAGATATTTTATTTTTTCATTATCATATTGCTTTCGTTTGCTTATTAAAGTTTCAAAAAATCAAGTTCATCCAAATTTTAAATTAAAGGCAACAAATTAACAATGCGCATTTATACTAACAGCACAAGCGTGATAGTGATCCGGTTTGTATTCCTACGCGCTGGACTAACGTTTACCAAGTGTAAACGTTAAAATAGTTTGTAGTACCATATAGGAAATACACACCGGAAATTCAAATATTACAAAACTACATGTACATTACGAATACAGTGCATTCCTCTTTACATCATGTTGCATTTGTCAGACACAAACATGATATTAACAGGAATGTGACATTAAGTGAAACATGTTTTTCCTCTAAATCTAGTATCTGTACATTTCAAATCTCCATAACTAAAAGTAAGCTATTCAATGTACATATGAAGATGTTTCAATCTATAAATAACATTATTTCATTAAAAAAATTGTTGTTTTTTTTTCAATTTCTTTTCTATGAAATATTTTGTAAGAATTATATCTGAAATCAATGGAAATATTATTATTTTCTAAATAATTTATTTGATTGGTTAACAAGAAGATATTGAAAGGAATTCATCTCAAAAAACATGATATTAACCAAATAAAATAATATAGATTACATAGAGGGCGAAATGGTGCTTAGGGAAACACATGAAATAAAGAGGAATGTGATATTAACAGGGGTGATATTAAGTGGAATCCACTGTACTACCAATGCTATACTGAAGAAGGGACGTAGTTAAAAGTGTTACGTCACATCTTATTTATAGTATCATGGTAGCAGTGTTCTAACTGGTTATTGAACTGGTGATGTCTAGGAAAACAAAAGGAAAGTTCGAACATCAAAAGTGGCTTCCATTGAGGAAGAATTAGCTTTAGCTACAATTAAAACCGACACATTAGAAAGCTCTGCAAATAAAATTGATGTTTGGCCAAAGAGAACACTTTCAGTCATAGAAGCTTTGACAAAAAAATCTTAACATCAACATTTCTAAATTAGGGATCTTGGGAGTAAAATTTATATATTCAAACATAGGTCCTAAAAATTGTGGCTGTCAATTAATATTGTTATATTTATCATATATAACATAATAAGGCAACGCTCCCGAAGACAAATAAACATCGTTGCAGTTAACACATTTCACGAGAACATCCGATAATCGTTTAACATCCGCCATCTTGTTCTTGGTTCGAACCCTTCCAAACCACATAATGGAGAGGTTTGATTGGTTTAACAGACAAGTTTTAGTTTATCAGCGACCGATATAAAAATCGGTTTCAGTTTAAACATAGTTTGGAACTTGTTTAACAAACAAAAGGAAAATTTACATAACAAGTCCGAAACCAAAAATGGTTTCACGAACATAGCGCCGCCTCCCAAATACACACGCAGCCACATCACATATCACGGGACCCCATCTTCAAATGACGTTAGTTGTAAATAGGACTAAAAACAATGACAATAAACCAAACCGAAACCAAAACTGGTATTCGGAAAACAAATATCCCCTTGTTTGAGAGGTTAATAGGGTATTTTTAACTGAGACGTTAGTAGGTCATAGTTAATTGAGAGGTTAGTAGGTCATAGTTAATTGAGAGGTTAGTAGGTCATAGTTTATTGAGAGGTTAGTAGGTCACAGTTAATTGAGAGGTTAGTAGGTCATAGTTAATTGAGAGGTTAGTAGGTCACAGTTAATTGAGAGGTCAGTAGGTCATAGTTAATTGAGAGGTCAGTAGGTCATAGTTAAATGAGAGGTTAGTAGGTCATAGTTAATTGAGAGGTTAGTAGGTCATAGTTAATTGGGAGGTTATATTAGTAGGTCATAGTTAATTGAGAGGTTAGTAGGTCACATTTATCTGAGAGGTTAGTAGGTCAAAGTTAACAGAGAGGTTAGAAGGTCACAGTAAAATGAGAGGTTAGTAGTTTATAGTTAACTAAGAGGTTAGTAGTCTATATTTTCTAGAGGTTAGCAGGTTATAGTTAAAAGAGATGTTAGTAAGTTATAGTTATCTGAGAGGTTAAGAGGTTACAGGTAACCGAAAGGTTTGTAAGTTATTGTCAACTAAAAATTTTGTAGGTTATAGTTTAAAGAGAGGTTAGTAGGTTATAGCTAACTGAGGGATAAGTAAGTTATAGTTCCATTAGAGGTTAGTAGGTTGTAGACAACCAACACCTCTATACGTAGCAAAACGGTTAACCTTTCTTGACCTTTGTTCCGATTGGTTAGCTCCTATTTCGATTTCGTCATAGTTCCTCGGCTTCTTGTCCACTGAAATAATAAAACATTTAACTTTTACAGATGTAGAAATTTTGATTTAATTTGCTTTATTTGTGCTTGACCTTTTATTAACAACAATGGTCATGCGGGGTTTTAGTGGGGAGAAAGGCCATAGTTCACAGAGAAGAAAACAATACATGGCCACTGCCCAACATAGGTCTCGAATCCGCGACCAGGCGGTGGCACGCTGGTAGTAGTAGAATAGCAGACACCTAAACCGCTTGGCCACCACGACCTAGAGGTGGAGGGCTAGTGGTAGTAGAATGCCAGTCACTTTAACCATTTCGCCACCACGACCTAGAGGTGGAGGGCTAGTGGTAGTAGAATGTTAGACACCTTAACCGCTTGGTCAACACGACCTAGAGGTGGAGGGCTAGTGGTAGTAGAATGCCAGACACTTTAACAACTTGGCCACCACGAGCTAGAGGTGGAGGGCTAGTGGTAGAAGAATATCAGGCACCTTTACAACTTGGCCACCACGACCAAGAGGTGGAGGGCTAGTGGTAGTAGAATGCCAGACACTTTAACAACGTGGCCACCACAAGCTAGAGGTGGAGGGCTAGTGGTAAAAGAATATCAGGCACCTTTACCACTTGGCAACCACGACCTAGAGGTGGGGGGGGGGGGGGGCTAGTAGAAGAATGTCAGACATCTTTACCGCTTGGTCACCACGACCTAGAGGTGGGGGGTTAGTGGTAGTAGAATGCCAGACACTTTAACAACTTGGCCACCACGAGCTAGAGGTGGAGGGCTAGTGGTAAAAGAATATCAGGCACCTTTACCGCTTGGCCACCACGACCTAGAGGTGGGGGGGGGGGCTAGTAGAAGAATGTCAGACATCTTTACCGCTTGACCACCATGACCTAGAGGTGGAAGGCTAGTAGTAGTAGAATATCAGGCACCTTAACCACATGACCACCATGACCTAGAGGTGGAAGGCTAGTAGTAGTAGAATACCAGGCACCTTAACCACATGACCACCATGACCTAGAGGTGGAAGGCTAGTAGTAGTAGAATACCAGGCACCTTAACCACTTGACCACCATGACCTAGAGGTGGAAGGCTAGTAGTAGTAGAATATCAGGCACCTTAACCACTTGACCACCATGACCTAGAGGTGGAAGGCTAGTAGTAGTAGAATATCAGGCACCTTAACTACTTGACCACCATGACCTAAGGGTGGAGGGCTAGTAGAATAATGGCAGACTCCTCAATCACTTGGCCATCGCGAGCGAGAGATGGAGGGCTAGTGGTAGCAGGATATCAGACACCTTAACCACTTGGCAATCACGACATAGAGGTGGAAGGCTAGTGGTAGTAGATTATCAGGCACATTAAACATTTGGACACACAAGGGACCGTCACAAGAAGGATATGATTGTGTTTTAATAATTTGGTAAACTTTTCTACTTAAGTGCATAACTTATTAAACACTCCATACTAATCTAGTGACTTTGATAAATATACACATTTAATGTCTCCCCGGCTATACAACAATAAACTTCAAATAACATGTCGTACAATATGTACAAAAGTATAGGCTTTATCAAAAAGTGTTGTTATTCCCCTTGATATGCCACAATGGTGGATACAAGATGGACTTCTGGTCAGTAATTTTGTGATGATTTGGCGCCATGTGACAATCGGATGACGTAATTCCCATTAAGACATCTTAATTACATGGCACAAATTCGTTTCAAAAACACTTCCAAATGTAGTCATGATATGGCAAACAAGGGAGATAATTGAATTATTGAAAGTAATTTAAAAACAAATACACATACCATATGAAGCCATTTGTTGAGTCAAGTAACAGTTTTGATGCAAAGTACTGCAGATTTTCCAATACAAATGTATAGGTTAAATTTAAGAAGTCACGTGGGCGGAGTAAGCCAATCAAAACCATTGTTATCTTGCAATTGACTCCTGATACCAATTAAAATTGGACATGTATATAGGCCTACATGTTGAGAATTGTTTTACGAAATACGTCTTTTTACATGTAACAAAAGTGTGCGATCCTAACAGATCGTGAAATGAGAAAAAAAAATAAATAAAAAAATGCAAAGTACTGTTTTTAACAAGTTTGTTTTTCACACAGACCTAGAATTTTCATAAAAGAAAGAAATTCGAAATCCCCCTTTTGTAAGATTCATCGAAAGATCACCATTAGAGTTAATGTTTTTTTTTTTTTAATAAGCGTTGAGAAATGTTATAATATTATAATAATATATATCTAAGGACTTAAATAGGTCCCGCTATCTCACGTGACTGTTGTCGGTAACGTCAGGAAACAAGACACCTGACGTCACTATACAAATGACGGACTAAACTATGCATGTATTGCCCTGCAACCAGGACCAAAAAGTGTTTATTATACCAAATAAAAAGAACATGACACGATTTGAGTTAACAAAAATAGCATTTTGGTTTATCGTCTGCCATTTTGTAAACAAACCGGAAGCGAGACAACTTGCGCACATTACATGGGGGCACTCGGCTCAGGGCAAAACGATATTTATTGCCCTCGCGATGTTTAATTTCCCGGTCATGTGTTGCGTTTCAGCTAATCACAGACACTTATAAAGTGAGGTATGATGGTAAAATGTTACAGCGGTCTCGTGTCTACAGCTTTAAATGCAACGAACCCCTCACCTTCCCAGTTCGGCTCCGTCGACGCTTGAGTCAGGTCTACCTCGTCGTAATTGTGTTGCTTAGTAACTACAAACACAAACGTTATTGTTAATCACTGTATAGAGACTATATAGGTTGTGTCGTACCTGAACAGGAGGAAGGTCATGGCCACACATTCCATGTAAACATATTATTGATGTCAATTTTGAAACTTTAGCTTAGTTCCGTATACATGTATAACGAAATACGGGGAAAATCATGCATATATTTTGTTATAGGATTATCAGAGTGCACTTAGGTTTTCGGTCTATACGTCGATAGAACAATTTATTATCAAGTGCAATCCTTATAATTTAAAAACTGATTTAAACATATTTATTACCCCAAAGCTGAGTAGAGGATTAGGCACAAGTTAATCCAATCTATCAACGCCTTTTTCTCTAATACAGTACATAAAGGTATTTGCATGATAACATTTAACAAGGCAAAAATACATTTTTACAATTAAAAATATTTTACTTAAAGCCTGTTGCTGGATTTGTTGAAAAGTTGCACGTGTCTGAAGACCTCTGTATTTGTATCTACGGACAGAGTTTCGTTGCCAAATAAAATTAAAACTTGATCTAAATTAACTGAAAAATAAATTTATATAATGAAAAGTGCAACTCGTGCTGTATTAAAAAGCTTGCATTCTAGAGAAAATGAAAGTTTGGAATGAAATGAGACGACATGCTATTTTGGGATGATGAAAATGCCACAGCATGCGAAGGTCGGTTTGTGATCAGCAGGACGAGTACGGGATACCCGTTGAGCTTCATTAGGAGCAGTGACCGGATGTAGGCCTACATCCATGATACCAAGGGTAGTATTAGCGTCTCCTATGTCAAACGACACGTCCATGGGACAATGCAGCAATGTAGCACAATGTAGCAGTAGCAAACCTTTTTTTTATGTAAAACGTGGTACTAAGTGTATGACGTCATCAAAACATGTCCTTTATGTTTTGGTCATTCGCTTGATAGACTTAATCAACAAATCAATGGAAAAACGTGTTTCAAACAAAATTAAATCATATATGAATATACCGACTGGAAGCAACATACACAAAATTAAGAATACATCATAATTACAGTATGAATACATCCATTCACTTGGAATATCTATGACGTAGAACTAATAAATTTATCTTGTTCAATGAGAGTCTCGTATATCCGCTTCAGATAACAAGGAGAACGCCCCTGTAAACAACCTTTTTATGTAAAATTTAGTACTTTGTGTATGGCGTCATCAAACATGTCCTTTACTTTTTGTTCATTGGCTTGATAGACTTAATCAACAAATCAATGGAAAAACGTGTTTCAAACAAAATTAAATTATATATTAATATACCGACTGGAAGCAACAAACACTAAATTATGATTGAATACATCATACTTACAGTATGAATACATCAATTCTCTTGGAATACTTATGACGTAGAACTAATAAATTTATCTTGTTCAATGCGAGTCTCGTCCATCCGCTTCAGATAATAAGAAAAACGCCCCTGCGTCAAACGCTCAAATGACTATGATCGATTATTGGCGTCAATTTAACTCAAATTAGGGCTGTTCCGCATATGTTGTTTAAATAACGACGAAAAATCAAACACAACTAATTGATTAATTAATTATTTAAGAAATAATGAATTGAATTAAACAATTGTTCAATAGTAAAAATGTAAATATATAGATTAAACAGCGTTTTTTCCTTTATTTTTTGTTTCATTCTCATGCCGGTATGAATGTGAATCGGTTACGTCCATATTGACCAGCGGGTTACATGCAGAATGGATATAACCGCATTCATACCGCGTGAAAATGTAGGTAAGGTAATGAAAACAGATATTTTATATTATAAATTCATCTTGTATGTCTTATATACCAAGCCCCATACAGTGAGACCCTTGTAAAAGTACACGAAAATAGGACCAGGTGTTCCGGAAGAGGAAGCTTGTTCTGCTTCATCGACAACACCCGCTGAAACTGGTTAATTCAAATCAGAGAAAGTTTCGTAATTATTAGAACAACACACACTATTGACATTCTCTCTGCATCCATCCAAAGCATTGCATTGAAAGGCAAACTTTGGTATGAGTCTATAACAACATTTGGTGTTGTGACGTGATGGATTTCGCCGTTGACAAAACTTAATTTGCATTTCAAAAATGGATCCAAATATCTATTTAAAGCGCCTCAATCTATGAAAGTGAAACTATTAATGATAAATATCCATAGCTTAAATGGCCATCTCCTGGAATTTAAAAAAAAAAACATCCTCGGGTACTATATTGGCATTAGGTGTTGCGATACCATTCAACAACCATCTAGACTACGAGAAAGTTAATTTATGAGTCGAAGAACATAGTCTGATAGACGGAGCATTTTTACTACAATTATGTAACAAACACCTCGCTCAGAAAATACAGATAACAGCAGAGTTATAGTTTGATTACACAGTCTGATAGACGGAGCATTATCACATGTACTACAATTGTGTGACTAAAATACAGATAACAGCAGAGTTATAGTTTGATTACACAGTCTGATAGACGGAGCATTATCACATGTACTACAGTTGTGTGATTAAAATACAGATAACAGCAGAGTTATAGTTTGATTACACAGTCTGATAGACGGACCATTATCACACGTACTACAATTGTGTGACCAAATAAAGACAACAGTATAGTCTCGTATAGTTTGATTATATAATCAGTGCACTACTGTAATAATGTTGTGTGACTTACATGCTCAGAAAATATAAAAATCAGAAACATTCCAGGAAGAACTCGTAGTATGATGGTGGAAACACTAGTGCTACATGCACAATGGAAACCCATTTGTGTTGGTTATCAGTGTATTTACAGATGCTATGTATTTTGAAGAAAGTGATAATAAAGTGACCACCGAAGAGGTTCGTTTGAAAGACCCAATATGAACATGTATATGGCTACATTGTATTAGAATATAGAACAGCAACCATGCCATTCGACCTTGACATTCCACGTACATACACATACCTTTGTATTGTTCCTGTCCTTTCGGAGCTGGTGGCGTTTTATCTAATAAGGAAGAGAAACACGTTTATTTATCCCATAAATATGACAACGCGTGTAATAGTAAAAAAAAATAACGCGTTATCTACTGTGCTCGAGTTTTCCGGTTATAAAACAAATGCCTCTATGTTATATTTTCCTTTTCCGGGATTCTTTGAAATGAACAATGTCCAGGCAATCTACGTCCTGTCAACGGAACACAAACAGCAAGGTCAGGACGGAAGTATCATATTAATCCTTCTTTATATACATATATCTATTGCTAGGGAATTCAAATATTTAAAAAATAAAAAATCCTTCCTTGTTTTTATCTTGTAATAAACTGTTTATTTTTTCATTGTTATGAGGAAACATTAATTATTGTTTCCCCCGGCTTCCTGAAATCACAGGAGCTCTAAATGCTTACTACCATTCGAAGTTACAATATATAATATAAGTAGCCATATATACGCAGTTGTAGCGTTTTCCAGTCAGGAAACAATGATATATATATCATTGTTGTAATGGGTGTCAAGTGTCATTCACTGTAGGAGAGGAATGTGTGAACATATCACTCATTACAACAAACGTTCTGACCAAATGTCAAACTCAAATATAAAACTGACTGAATTATAGTGCGAGATATATATTGAATCATCATCATGTATTTTTCCACAGTAAACGTGTTTGTAAAACACAGGTGTGCTATCCAAAGTACCACACCAATATCCACAGTACCACCCCACTATCAACAGTACCATCCCACTATACACAGTACAACCCCACTATCTTCAGTACCACCCCACTATCTACAGTACCATCCCACTATACACAGTACCACCCCACTATCTACAGTACCACCCCACTATCTACAGTACCATCCCACTATACACAGTACCGCCCCACTATACACAGTACCGCCCCACTATCTACAGTAACACACCACTATCTACTGTATCACCCCACTATCTACAGTACCACCCCACTATCTACAGTATCACAGCACTATCCACAGTACCGCCCCACTATACACAGTACCACCCCATTATCTACAGTACCACCCCACTATCTACAGTACCACCCCACTATCTACAGTACCACCCCACTATCTACAGTACCACCCCACTATCTACAGTACCACCCCACTATACACAGTACCACAGCACTATCTACATTACCACCCCACTATCTACAGTACCACCCCACTATCTACAGTACCACCCCACTATCTACAGTACCACCCCATTATCTACAGTACCACCCCACTATCTACAGTACCACCCCACTATACACAGTACCACCCCACTATCTACAGTACCACCCCACTATCTACAGTACCACCCCACTATCTACAGTACCACCCCACTATCTACGGTACCATCCGACTATCTACAGTACCACCCCACTATACAGAGTACCACCCCACTATCTACAGTACCACCCCACTATCTACGGTACCATCCCACTATATACAGTACCACCCCACTATACACAGTACCACCCCACTATCTCCATTACCACCCCACTATACACAGTACCACCCCACTATCTCCATTACCACCCCACTATACACAGTACCACCCCACTATCTACAGTACCACCCCACTATCTACGGTACCATCCCACTATCTACAGTACCACCCCACTATACACAGTACCACCCCACTATCTACATTACCACCCCACTATACACAGTACCACCCCACTATCCACATTACCACCCCACTATACACAGTACCATCCCACTATCTACATTACCACCCCACTATCCACAGTACCACCCCACTATCTACAGTACCATCCAACTATACACAGTACCATCCCACTATCTATATTACCACCCCACTATCTACATTACCACCCCACTATCTACAGTACCAACCCCTATCTACAGTACCACCCCACTATCTACAGTACCACCCCACTATCTACAGTACCACCCCACTATCTACATTACCACACCGCTATCTACGGTACCATCCTACTATCTACAGTACCACCCCACTATACACAGTACCACCCCACTATCTACAGTAACACACCACTATCTACTGTATCACCCCACTATCTACAGTACCACCCCACTATCTACAGTACCACCCCACTATCTATAGTACCATCCCACTATCTAGAGTACCGCCCCAATATCTACAGTACCACCCCACTATCTACAGTACCACCCCACTATCTACAGTACCATCCCACTATACACAGTACCGCCCAACTATACACAGTACCACCCCACTATCTACAGTACCACCCAACTATCTACAGTACCACCCCATTATCTACAGTACAACCCCACTATCTACGGTACCATCCCACTATCTACAGTACCACCCCACTATACACAGTACCGCCCCACTATCTACAGTAACACACCACTATCTACTGTATCACCCCACTATCTACAGTACCACCCCACTATCTACAGTACCACAGCACTATCCACAGTACCACCCCACTATACACAGTACCACCCCACTATACACAGTACCACCCCATTTTCTACATTACCACCCCACTATCTACAGAACCACCCCACTATCTACAGTACCACCCCACTATCTACAGAACCACCCCACTATACACAGTACAACCCCACTATCTACAGTACCACCCCACTATCTACAGTACCACCCCACTATCTACAGTACCACCCCACTATCTATAGTACCATCCCACTATCTAGAGTACCGCCCCAATATCTACAGTACCACCCCACTATCTACAGTACCACCCCACTATCTACAGCACCACCCCACTACACACAGTACAACCCCACTATCTACAGCACCACCCCACTACACACAGTAACACCCCACTATCTACAGTACCACCCCACTATCTACAGTACCACCCCACTATCTACAGTACCATCCCACTATCTACAGTACCACCCCACTATCTACGGTACCATCCCACTATCTACAGTACCACCCCACTATACACAGTACCATCCCACTATCTACAGTACCACCCCACTATACACAGTACCACCCCACTATCTACATTACCACCCCACTATACACAGTACCATCCCACTATCTACATTACCACCCCACTATACACAGTACCACCCCACTATACACAGTACCATCCCACTATCTCCATTACCACCCCACTATACACAGTACCACCCCACTATCTCCATTACCACCCCACTATACACAGTACCACCCCACTATCTACATTACCACCCCACTATACACAGTGCCACCCCACTATACACAGTACCACCCCACTATCTCCATTACCACCCCACTATACACAGTACCATCCCACTATCTACATTACCACCCCACTATCCACAGTACCACCCCACTATCTACAGTACCACCCCACTATACACAGTACCACCCCACTATCTACATTACCACCCCACTATACACAGTGCCATCCCACTATCCTCAGTACCACCCCACTATACACAGTACCATCCCACTATCTACAGTAACACCCCACTATCTACAGTACCACCCCACTATCCACAGTACCACCCCACTATCTACAGTACCACCCCACTATCTACATTACCACCCCACTATCTACAGTACCACCCCACTATCTACAGTACCACCCCACTATCTACAGTACCACCCCACTATCTACAGTACCACCCCACTATCTACGGTACCATCCCACTATCTACAGTACCACCCCACTATACACAGTACCACCCCACTATCTACAGTAACACACCACTATCTACTGTATCACCCCACTATCTACAGTACCACCCCACTATCTACAGTACCACCCCACTATCTATAGTACCATCCCACTATCTAGAGTACCGCCCCAATATCTACAGTACCACCCCACTATCTACAGTACCACCCCACTATCTACAGTACCACCCCACTATCTACAGTACCACCCCACTATCTACAGTACCATCCCACTATACACAGTACCGCCCAACTATACACAGTACCACCCCACTATCTACAGTACCACCCCACTATCTACAGTACCATCCCACTATACACAGTACCGCCCCACTATACACAGAACCGCCCACTATCTACAGTAACACACCACTATCTACTGTATCACCCCACTATCTACAGTACCACCCCACTATCTACAGTACCACAGCACTATCCACAGTACCACCCCACTATACACAGTACCACCCCACTATACACAGTACCACCCCATTTTCTACATTACCACCCCACTATCTACAGAACCACCCCACTATCTACAGTACCACCCCACTATCTACAGAACCACCCCACTATACACAGTACAACCCCACTATCTACAGTACCACCCCACTATCTACAGTACCACCCCACTATCTACAGTACCACCCCACTATCCACAGTACCACCCCACTATCTACAGTACCATCCAACTATACACAGTACCATCCCACTATCTATATTACCACCCCACTATCTACATTACCACCCCACTATCTACAGTACCAACCCCTATCTACAGTACCACCCCACTATCTACAGTACCACCCCACTATCTACAGTACCACCCCACTATCTACATTACCACACCGCTATCTACGGTACCATCCTACTATCTACAGTACCACCCCACTATACACAGTACCACCCCACTATCTACAGTAACACACCACTATCTACTGTATCACCCCACTATCTACAGTACCACCCCACTATCTACAGTACCACCCCACTATCTATAGTACCATCCCACTATCTAGAGTACCGCCCCAATATCTACAGTACCACCCCACTATCTACAGTACCACCCCACTATCTACAGTACCATCCCACTATACACAGTACCGCCCAACTATACACAGTACCACCCCACTATCTACAGTACCACCCAACTATCTACAGTACCACCCCATTATCTACAGTACAACCCCACTATCTACGGTACCATCCCACTATCTACAGTACCACCCCACTATACACAGTACCGCCCCACTATCTACAGTAACACACCACTATCTACTGTATCACCCCACTATCTACAGTACCACCCCACTATCTACAGTACCACAGCACTATCCACAGTACCACCCCACTATACACAGTACCACCCCACTATACACAGTACCACCCCATTTTCTACATTACCACCCCACTATCTACAGAACCACCCCACTATCTACAGTACCACCCCACTATCTACAGAACCACCCCACTATACACAGTACAACCCCACTATCTACAGTACCACCCCACTATCTACAGTACCACCCCACTATCTACAGTACCACCCCACTATCTATAGTACCATCCCACTATCTAGAGTACCGCCCCAATATCTACAGTACCACCCCACTATCTACAGTACCACCCCACTATCTACAGCACCACCCCACTACACACAGTACAACCCCACTATCTACAGCACCACCCCACTACACACAGTAACACCCCACTATCTACAGTACCACCCCACTATCTACAGTACCACCCCACTATCTACAGTACCATCCCACTATCTACAGTACCACCCCACTATCTACGGTACCATCCCACTATCTACAGTACCACCCCACTATACACAGTACCATCCCACTATCTACAGTACCACCCCACTATACACAGTACCACCCCACTATCTACATTACCACCCCACTATACACAGTACCATCCCACTATCTACATTACCACCCCACTATACACAGTACCACCCCACTATACACAGTACCATCCCACTATCTCCATTACCACCCCACTATACACAGTACCACCCCACTATCTCCATTACCACCCCACTATACACAGTACCACCCCACTATCTACATTACCACCCCACTATACACAGTGCCACCCCACTATACACAGTACCACCCCACTATCTCCATTACCACCCCACTATACACAGTACCATCCCACTATCTACATTACCACCCCACTATCCACAGTACCACCCCACTATCTACAGTACCACCCCACTATACACAGTACCACCCCACTATCTACATTACCACCCCACTATACACAGTGCCATCCCACTATCCTCAGTACCACCCCACTATACACAGTACCATCCCACTATCTACAGTAACACCCCACTATCTACAGTACCACCCCACTATCCACAGTACCACCCCACTATCTACAGTACCACCCCACTATCTACATTACCACCCCACTATCTACAGTACCACCCCACTATCTACAGTACCACCCCACTATCTACAGTACCACCCCACTATCTACAGTACCACCCCACTATCTACGGTACCATCCCACTATCTACAGTACCACCCCACTATACACAGTACCACCCCACTATCTACAGTAACACACCACTATCTACTGTATCACCCCACTATCTACAGTACCACCCCACTATCTACAGTACCACCCCACTATCTATAGTACCATCCCACTATCTAGAGTACCGCCCCAATATCTACAGTACCACCCCACTATCTACAGTACCACCCCACTATCTACAGTACCACCCCACTATCTACAGTACCACCCCACTATCTACAGTACCATCCCACTATACACAGTACCGCCCAACTATACACAGTACCACCCCACTATCTACAGTACCACCCCACTATCTACAGTACCATCCCACTATACACAGTACCGCCCCACTATACACAGAACCGCCCACTATCTACAGTAACACACCACTATCTACTGTATCACCCCACTATCTACAGTACCACCCCACTATCTACAGTACCACAGCACTATCCACAGTACCACCCCACTATACACAGTACCACCCCACTATACACAGTACCACCCCATTTTCTACATTACCACCCCACTATCTACAGAACCACCCCACTATCTACAGTACCACCCCACTATCTACAGAACCACCCCACTATACACAGTACAACCCCACTATCTACAGTACCACCCCACTATCTACAGTACCACCCCACTATCTACAGTACCACCCCACTATCTATAGTACCATCCCACTATCTAGAGTACCGCCCCAATATCTACAGTACCACCCCACTATCTACAGTACCACCCCACTATCTACAGCACCACCCCACTACACACAGTACAACCCCACTATCTACAGTACCACCCCACTATCTACAGTACCACCCCACTACACACAGTACAACCCAACTATCTACAGTACCATCCCACTATCTACAGTACCACCCCACTATCTACGGTACCATCCCACTATCTACAGTACCACCCCACTATACACAGTACCATCCCACTATCTACAGTACCACCCCACTATACACAGTACCACCCCACTATCTACATTACCACCCCACTATACACAGTACCATCCCACTATCTACATTACCACCCCACTATACACAGTACCATCCCACTATCTACATTACCACCCCACTATACACAGTACCACCCCACTATCTCCATTACCACCCCACTATACACAGTACCACCCCACTATCTACATTACCACCCCACTATACACAGTACCATCCCACTATCTACATTACCACCCAACTATCTACAGTACCATCCCACTATCTACAGTACCATCCCACTATACACAGTACCATCCCACTATCTACAGTACCATCCCACTATCTACATTACCACCCAACTATCTACAGTACCATCCCACTATCTACAGTACCATCCCACTATCTACATTACCACCTCACTATCTACAGTACCACCCCACTATCTACAGTACCACCCCACTATACACAGTACCATCCCACTATCTACATTACCACCCAACTATCTACAGTACCATCCCACTATCTACAGTACCATCCCACTATACACAGTACCATCCCACTATCTACAGTACCATCCCACTATCTACATTACCACCCAACTATCTACAGTACCAACCCAATATCTACAGTACCAACCCACTATCTACAGTACCACCCCACTATACACAGTACCACCCCACTATCTACAGTACCACCCCACTATACACAGTACCACCCCACTATCTATAGTACCACCCCACTATCTACAGTACCACCCCACTATCTACATTACCACCCCACTATCTACAGTACCATCCCACTATACACAGTACCACCCCACTATACACAGTACCACCCCACTATCTACAGTACTACACCACTATACACAGTACCACCCCACTATACACAGTACCATCCCACTATACACAGTACCACCACACTATCTACAGTACCATCCCACTATACACAGTACCCCCCACTATCTACAGTACCACCCCACTATCTACAGTACCAACCCACTATACACAGTACCATTCCACTATCGACAGTACCACCCCACTATCTACAGTACCACCCCACTATACACAGTACCACCCCACTATCTACAATAACACCCCACTATCTACAGTACCACCCCCTTATACAAAGTACCACCCCACTATCTACAGTACCATCCCACTATCTACAGTACCACCCCACTATACACAGTACCACCCCTCTATACACAGTACCACCCCACTATCTACAGTACCACCCCACTATCTACAGTACCACCCCACTATCTACAGTAACACCCCACTATACACAGTACCACCCCACTATCTACAGTACCACCCAACTATCTACAGTACCACCCCACTATCTGCAGTACCACCCCACTATCTACAGTACCACCCCACTATCTACAGTACCAACCCACTATCTACATTACCACCCCACTATCTACAGTACCACCCCACTATCTACATTACCACCCCACTATCTACAGTACCAACCCACTATCTACATTACCACCCCACTATCTACAGTACCATTCCACTATCTACAGTACCATCCCACTATCTACAGTACCAACCCACTATCTACATTACCACCCCACTATACAAAGTACCATCCCACTATCCACAGTACCACCCCACTATCTACAGTACCACCCAACTATCAACAGTACCGTCCTACTATCTACAGTACCATCCCACTATATACAGTACCACCCTACTATCTACAGTACCACCCCTCTATACACAGTACCACCCCACTATCTACAGTACCACCCCACTATACACAGTACTACACCACTATACACAGTACCACCCCACTATACACAGTACCATCCCACTATACACAGTACCACCACACTATCTACAGTACCATCCCACTATACACAGTACCACCCCACTATCTACAGTACCACCCCACTATCTACAGAACCACCCCACTATCTACAGTACCACCCCACTTTCTACAGTACCACCCCACTATCTACAGTACCACCCCACTTTCTACAGTACCATCCCACTATACACAGTACCATCCCATTATACACAGTACCACCCCACTATACACAGTACCACCCAACTATCTACAGTACCACCCCACTTTCTACAGTACCATCCCACTATACACAGTACCATCCCATTATACACAGTACCACCCCACTATACACAGTACCACCCCACCATCCACAGTACCATCCCACTATCTACAGTGCCACCCCACTATCTACAATACCACCCCACTATCTACAGTACCACCCCACTATCTACAATACCACCCCACTATCTACAGTACCATCCCACTATACACAGTACCATCCCACTATACACAGTACCACCCCACTATACACAGTACCGTCCCACTATCTACAGTACCACCCCACTATCTACAGTACCATCCCACTATCTACAGTACCATCCCACTATCTACAGTACCATCCCACTATCTACAGTACCACCCTACTATCTACAGTACCACCCCACTATGTACAGTACCACCCTACTATCTACAGTACCATCCCTCTATACACAGTACCACCCCACTATCTACAGTACCACCCCACTATACACAGTACTACACCACTATACACAGTACCACCCCACTATACACAGTACCATCCCACTATACACAGTACCACTACACTATCTACAGTACCATCCCACTATAAACAGTACCACCCCACTATCTACAGTACCACCCCACTTTCTACAGTACCATCCCACTATACACAGTACCAGCCCACTATACACAGTACCGTCCCACTATCTACAGTACCACCCCACTATCTACAGTACCATCCCACTATCTACAGTACCACCCAACTATCTACAGTACCACCCCACTATCTACAGTACCATCCCACTATCTACAGTACCATCCCACTATCTACAGTACCACCCCACTATCTACAGTACCACCCCACTATCTACAGTACCATCCCACTATACACAGTACTACTCAACTATCTACAGTACCACCCCACTATCTACAGTACCATCCCACTATACACAGTACCACCCCAATATACACAGAACCACCCCACTATCTACAGAACCAACCAACTATCTACAGTACCACCCAACTATCTACAGTACCATCCCAATATACACAGTACCACCCCACTATCTACAGTACCACCCAACTATCTACAGTACCACCCCACTATCTACAGTACCACCCCACTATCTACAGTACCACCCCACTATCTACAGTACCAACCCACTATCTACATTACCACCCCACTATCTACAGTACCATCCCACTATACACAGTACCACCCCACTATACACAGTACCACCCCACTATACACAGTACTACACAACTATACACAGTACCACCCCACTATACACAGTACCATCCCACTATACACAGTACCACCACACTATCTACAGTACCATCCCACTATACACAGTACCACCCCACTATCTACAGTACCACCCCACTTTCTACAATACCATCCCACTATACACAGTACCACCCCACTATACACAGTACCGCCCCACAATCTACAGTACCATTCCACTATCTACAGTACCACCCCACTATCTACAGTACCGTCCTACTATCTACAGTACCACCCCACTATGTACAGTACCACCCTACTATCTACAGTACCACCCCTCTATACACAGTACCACCCCACTATCTACAGTACCACCCCACTATACACAGTACTACACCACTATACACAGTACCACCCCACTAGCTACAGTACCATCCCACTATACACAGTACCACCCCACTATCTACAGTACCACCCCACTTTCTACAGTATCATCCCACTATACACAGTACCATCCCATTATACACAGTACCACCCCTCTATACCTAGTACCACCCAACTATCTACAGTACCACCCCACTTTCTACAGTACCAACCCACCATCCACAGTACCATCCCACTATCTACAGTGCCACCCCCCTATACACAGTACCACCCCACTATCTACAGTACCACCCCACTATCTACAGTACCACCCCACTATCTACAGTACCATCCCACTATCTACGGTACCAACCCAATATCTACAGTAACAACCCACTATCTACAGTACCACCCCACTATACACAGTACCACCCCACTATCTACAGTACCACCCCACTATACACAGTACCACCCCACTATCTATAGTACCACCCCACTATCTACAGTACCACCCCACTATCTACAGTACTACCCCACTATCTACAGTACCACCCCACTATACACAGTACCATCCCACTATCGACAGTACCACCCCACTATCTACAGTACCACCCCACTATACACAGTACCACCCCACTATCTACAGTACCACCCAACTATCTACAGTACCACCCCACTATCTACAGTACCACCCCACGATCTACAGTACCACCCCACTATCTACAGTACCAACCCACTATCTACATTACCACCCCACTATCTACAGTACCATCCCACTATACACAGTACCACCCCACTATCTACAGTACCACCCCACTATACACAGTACCATCCCACTATACACAGTACCACCACACTATCTACAGTACCATCCCACTATACACAGTACCACCCCACTATCTACAGTACCACCCCACTTTCTACAGTACCATCCCACTATACACAGTACCACCCCACTATCTACAATACCATCCCACTATACACAGTACTACCCCACTATACACAGTACCGCCCCACTATCTACAGTACCACCCCACTATCTACAGTACCATCCCACTTTCTACAGTACCATCCCACTATACACAGTACCACCCCACTATCTACAATACCATCCCACTATACACAGTACTACCCCACTATACACAGTACCGCCCCACTATCTACAGTACTACCCCACTATACACAGTACCACCCCACAATCTACAGTACCGCCCCACTATCTACAGTACCACCCCCCTATACAAAGTACCATCCCACTATCCACAGTACCACCCCACTATCTACAGTACCACCCAACTATCTACAGTACCGTCCTACTATCTACAGTACCACCCCACTATGTACAGTACCACCCTACTATCTACAGTACCACCGCTCTATACACAGTACCACCCCACTATCTACAGTACCACCCCACTATACACAGTACCACCCCACTATACACAGTACCATCCCACTATAAACAGTACCACCACACTATCTACAGTACCATCCCACTATACACAGTACCAACCCACTATCTACAGTACCACCCCACTTTCTACAGTACCATCCCACTATACACAGTACCATCCCATTATACACAGTACCACCCCACTATACACAGTACCACCCAACTATCTACAGTACCACCCCACTTTCTACAGTACCAACCCACCATCCACAGTACCATCCCACTATCTACAGTGCCACCCCCCTATACACAGTACCACCCCACTATCTACAGTACCACCCCACTATCTACAGTACCACCTCACTATCTACAATACCACCCCACTATCTACAGTACCATCCCACTATATACAGTACCATCTCACTATACACAGTACCAGCCCACTATACACAGTACCGTCCCACTATCTACAGTACCACCCCACTATCTACAGTACCATCCCACTATCTACAGTACCATCCCACTATCTACAGTACCACCCCACTATCTACAGTACCACCCCACTATCTACAGTACCATCCCACTATACACAGTACCACCCAACTATCTACAGTACCACCCCACTATCTACAGTACCATCCCACTATACACAGTACCACCGCACTATACACAGTACCACCCCACTATACACAGTACCACCCCACTATACACAGTACCACCCCAATATACACAGTACCACCCCACTATCTACAGTACCAACCCACTATCTACAGTACCACCCCACTATCTACAGTACCAACCCACTATCTACATTACCACCCCACTATCTACAGTACCATCCCACTATACACAGTACCACCCCACTATACACAGTACCACCCCACTATACAGAGTACTACACCACTATACACAGTACCACCCCACTATACACAGTACCATCCCACTATACACAGTACCACCACACTATCTACAGTACCATCCCACTATACACAGTACCACCCCACTATCTACAGTACCACCCCACTTTCTACAATACCATCCCACTATACACAGTACCACCCCACTATACACTGTACCACCCCACTATCTACAGTACCACCCCACTATCTACAGTACCATCCCACTATACACAGTACCACCCAACTATCTACAGTACCACCCCACTATCTACAGTACCATCCCACTATACACAGTACCACCGCACTATACACAGTACCACCCCACTATCTACAGTACCACCCCACTATACACAGTACCACCCCACTATCTACAGTACCAACCCACTATCTACATTACCACCCCACTATCTACAGTACCATCCCACTATACACAGTACCACCCCACTATCTACAGTACCACCCCACTATACACAGTACTACACCACTATACACAGTACCACCCCACTATACACAGTACCATCCCACTATACACAGTACCACCCCACTATCTACAGTACCATCCCACTATACACAGTACCACCCCACTATCTACAGTACCACCCCACTTTCTACAGTACCATCCCACTATACACAGTACCAGCCCACTATACACAGTACCGTCCCACTATCTACAGTACCACCCCACTATCTACAGTACCATCCCACTATCTACAGTACCATCCCACTATCTACAGTACCACCTCACTATCTACAGTACCACCCCACTATCTACAGTACCATCCCACTATCTACAGTACCACCTCACTATCTACAGTACCATCCCACTATCTACAGTACCATCCCACTATCTACAGTACCACCTCACTATCTACAGTACCACCCCACTATCTACAGTACCATCCCACTATACACAGTACCACCCAACTATCTACAGTACCACCCCACTATCTACAGTACCATCCCACTATACACAGTACCACCGCACTATACACAGTACCACCCCACTATCTACAGTACCACCCCACTATCTACAGTACCATCCCACTATACACAGTACCACCGCACTATACACAGTACCACCCCACCATCTACAGTACCACCCCACTATCTACAGTACCACCCCACTATCTACAGTACCATCCCACTATCTACGGTACCAACCCAATATCTACAGTACCAACCCACTATCTACAGTACCACCCCACTATACACAGTACCACCCCACTATCTACAGTACCACCCCACTATACACAGTACCACCCCACTATCTATAGTACCACCCCACTATCTACAGTACCACCCCACTATCTACATTACCACCCCACTATCTACAGTACCATCCCACTATACACAGTACCACCCCACTATACACAGTACCACCCCACTATCTACAGTACTACACCACTATACACAGTACCACCCCACTATACACAGTACCATCCCACTATACACAGTACCACCACACTATCTATAGTACCATCCCACTATACACAGTACCCCCCACTATCTACAATACCACCCCACTATCTACAGTACCACCCCACTATACACAGTACCATTCCACTATTGACAGTACCACCCCACTATCTACAGTACCATCCCACTATACACAGTACCACCCCACTATCTACAGTACCACCCCACTATCTACAGTACCACCCCACTATACACAGTACCACACCTCTATACACAGTACCACCCCACTATCTACAGTACCACCCCACTATCTACAGTACCACCCCACTATCTACAGTAACACCCCACTATACACAGTACCACCCCACTATCTACAGTACCACCCAACTATCTACAGTACCACCCCACTATCTACAGTACCACCCCACTATCTACAGTACCACCCCACTATCTACAGTACCAACCCACTATCTACATTACCACCCCACTATCTACAGTACCACCCCACTATCTACAGTACCATTCCACTATCTACAGTACCAACCCCTATCCACAATACCACCCCACTATCTACAGTACCACCCCCCTATACAAAGTACCATCCCACTATCCACAGTACCACCCCACTATCTACAGTACCACCCAACTATCTACAGTACCGTCCTACTATCTACAGTACCACCCCACTATGTACAGTACCACCCTACTATCTACAGTACCACCCCTCTATACACAGTACCACCCCACTATCTACAGTACCACCCCACTTTCTACAGTACCACCCCACTATCTACAGTACCACCCCACTATCTAAAATACCATCCCACTATACACAGTACCACCCCACTATACACAGTACCACCCCACTATACACAGTACCACCCCACTATCTACAGTACCATTCCACTATCTACAGTACCAACCCCTATCCACAATACCACCCCACTATCTACAGTACCACCCCCCTATACAAAGTACCATCCCACTATCCACAGTACCACCCCACTATCTACAGTACCACCCAACTATCTACAGTACCGTCCTACTATCTACAGTACCACCCCACTATGTACAGTACCACCCTACTATCTACAGTACCACCCCTCTATACACAGTACCACCCCACTATCTACAGTACCACCCCACTATCTACAGTACCACCCCACTATCTACAGTACCACCCCACTATCCACAGTACTACCCCACTATCTATAGTACCACCCAACTATCCACAGTACCACACCACTATCTACAGTACCACCCCACTATACACAGTACCACACCACTATCTACAGTACCACCCCACAATCCACAGTACCACCCCACGATCTACAGTACCCCTCTGTGAACGTGACCCTCTATGGCATGTCTTCAAATCTTGACTCAACAGAGAGAAGTTTTCGGAACGGCACGAAGATCAAGATTTGATTTTAATAAGATTGACAGAACACCCAATCGGTCACATTATACTGACAACCAGGCGACCCACCCTCAAAATGCTGAGCGTCAAACAGGGAGTATAATCTGGTTCAGTGTATGTCTCGGCCTGGGGACAGAACCCAATGCCTTCCTCACATGGGCGACTGCTCAAATAAATGCCAAAAGTAAGGTTGTGTCAAAGGAGAAATTAGGAAGGATAAAGTTGTTTAGAAAGAATGGAAAAGATAAGAACCCAAGTTTAGTAGCCTTCTACTATCATGGAATGGGGACAGAATGTACAATTCTTACGCCCTACTTGCAGGGCAGTCGTAGGTCAGAGGTTTTTCCTCGCGCTCCGGCTTCCCTCCATCATTAAACCTTGGCGCACGTAAATAACCATAGCTGTTGATAACTCGTTCAACTCCAATAAAGTACAGGTATATATCACCAGATACTCTTTCTGACTAACCTATATAGTTCCTAGGTGTGGTTTAGCCTTTCTGACTAAACTATATAGTTCCTAGGTGTGGTTTAGTCTTTCTGACTAAACTGTATAGTTCCTAGGTGTGGTTTAGTCTTTCTGACTAAACTGTATAGTTCCTAGGTGTGGTTTAGTCTTTCTGACTCAACTGTTTAGTTCCAAGGTGTGGTTTAGCCTTTCTAACTAAACTGTATAGTTCCTAGGTGTGGTTTAGCCTTTCTGACTAAACTGTATAGTTCCTAGCTGTGGTTAGGTCTTTCTGACTAAACTGTATAGTTCCTAGGTGTGGTTTAGCCTTTCTGACTAAACTGTATAGTTCCTAGGTGTGGTTAAGCCTTTCTGACTAAACTGTTTATTTCCTAGGTGTGGTGTAGCCTTTCTAACTAAACTGTATAGTTCTTAGGTGTGGTGTAGCCTTTCTAACTAAACTGTATAGTTCCTAGGTGTAGTTAAGTCTTTCTGACTAAACTGTATAGTTCCTAGGTGTGGTTTAGTCTTTCTGACTAAACTGTATAGTTCCTAGGTGTGGTTTAGTCTTTCTGACTAAACTGTATAGTTCCTAGGTGTGGTTTAGTCTTTCTGACTAAACTGTATAGTTCCTAGGTGTGGTTTAGTCTTTCTGACTAAACTGTGTAGTTCCTAGGTGTGGTTTAGTCTTTCTGACTAAACTGTATAGTTTCTAGGTGTGGTTTAGCCTTTCTGACTAAACTGTATAGTTCCTAGGTGTGGTTTAGTCTTTCTGACTAAACTGTATAGTTCCTAGGTGTGGTTTAGCCTTTCTGACTAAACTGTATAGTTCCTAGGTGTGGTTTAGTCTTTCTGACTAAACTGTTTAGTTCCTAGGTGTGGTTTAGCCTTTTTTGGACAAACTGTATAGTTCCTAGGTGTGGTTAAGCCTTTCTGACTAAACTGTATAGTTCCTAGGTGTGGTTTGGCCTTTCTAACTAAACTGTATAGTTCCTATGTGTGGTTTAGTCTTTCTAACTAAACTGTATAGTTCCTAGGTGTGGTTTAGCCTTTCTGACTAAACTGTATAGTTCCTAGGTGTGGTTTAGTCTTTCTGACTAAACTGTATAGTTCCTAGGTGTGGTTTAGCCTTTCTGACTAAACTGTATAGTTCCTAGGTGTGGTTAAGCCTTTCTGACTAAACTGTATAGTTCCTAGGTGTGGTTTAGTCTTTCTAACTAAACTGTATATTTCCTAGGTGTAGTTAAGCCTTTCTGACTAAACTGTATAGTTCCTAGGTGTGGTTTAGTCTTTCTGACTAAACTGGTGTGGTTTAGTCTTTCTGACTAAACTGTATAGTTCCTAGGTGTGGTTAAGTCTTTCTGACTAAACTGTATAGTTCCTAGGTGTGGTTTAGTCTTTCTGACTAAACTGTATAGTTCCTAGGTGTGGTTTAGTCTTTCTGACTAAACTGTTTATTTCCTAGGTGTGGTTTAGTCCTTCTGACTAAACTGTATAGTTCCTAGGTGTGGTTAAGCCTTTCTAACTAAACTGTTTATTTCCTAGGTGTGGTTTAGTCTTTCTGACTAAACTGTATAGTTCCTAGGTGTGGTTTAGCCTTTCTGACTAAACTGTATAGTTCCTAGGTGTGGTTAAGCCTTTCTGACTAAACTGTATAGTTCCTAGGTGTGGTTTAGTCTTTCTAACTAAACTGTATATTTCCTAGGTGTAGTTAAGCCTTTCTGACTAAACTGTATAGTTCCTAGGTGTGGTTTAGTCTTTCTGACTAAACTGGTGTGGTTTAGTCTTTCTGACTAAACTGTATAGTTCCTAGGTGTGGTTAAGTCTTTCTGACTAAACTGTATAGTTCCTAGGTGTAGTTAAGCCTTTCTGACTAAACTGTATAGTCCCTAGGTGTGGTTTAGTCTTTCTGACTAAACTGTATAGTTCCTAGGTGTGGTTTAGTCTTTCTGACTAAACTGTATAGTTCCTAGGTGTGGTTTAGTCTTTCTGACTAAACTGTTTATTTCCTAAGTGTGGTTTAGTCCTTCTGACTAAACTGTATAGTTCCTAGGTGTGGTTAAGCCTTTCTAACTAAACTGTTTATTTCCTAGGTGTGGTTTAGTCTTTCTGACTAAACTGTATAGTTCTTAGGTGTGGTGTAGCCTTTCTAACTAAACTGTATAGTTCCTAGGTGTAGTTAAGCCTTTCTGACTAAACTGTATAGTTCCTAGGTGTGGTTTAGTCTTTCTGACTAAACTGTATAGTTCCTAGGTGTGGTTTAGTCTTTCTGACTAAACTGTATAGTTCCTAGGTGTGGTTTAGTCTTTCTGACTAAACTGTATAGTTCCTATCTGTGGTTTAGTCTTTCTGACTAAACTGTGTAGTTCCTAGCTGTGGTTTAGTCTTTCTGACTAAACTGTGTAGTTCCTAGGTGTGGTTTAGCCCTCCTGACTAAACTGTATAGTTCCTAGGTGTGGTTTAGCCTTTCTAACTAAACTGTATAGTTCCTAGGTGTGGTTGAGCCGTCCTGACTAAACTGTATAGTTCATAGCTGTGGTTTAGTCTTTCTGACTAAACTGTGTAGTTCCTAGGTGTGGTTTAGCCCTCCTGACTAAACTGTATAGTTCCTAGGTGTGGTTAAGCCTTTCTGACTAAACTGTTTATTTCCTAGGTGTGGTGTAGCCTTTCTAACTAAACTGTATAGTTCTTAGGTGTGGTGTAGCCTCTCTAACTAAACTGTATAGTTCCTAGGTGTAGTTAAGTCTTTCTGACTAAACTGTATAGTTCCTAGGTGTGGTTAAGCCTTTCTAACTAAACTGTATAGTTCCTAGGTGTGGTTTAGCCTTTCTAACTAAACTGTATAGTTCCTAGGTGTGGTTTAGTCTTTCTGACTAAACTGTATAGTCCTAGGTGTGGTTTAGTCTTTCTGACTAAACTGTGTAGTTCCTAGGTGTGGTTTAGCCCTCCTGACTAAACTGTATAGTTCCTAGGTGTGGTTTAGCCTTTCTAACTAAACTGTATAGTTCCTAGGTGTGGTTTAGCCCTCCTGACTAAACTGTATAGTTCCTAGGTGTGGTTTAGTCTTTCTGACTAAACTGTATAGTTTCTAGGTGTGGTTTAGCCTTTCTGACTAAACTATATAGTTCCTAGGTGTGGTTTAGTCTTTCTGACTAAACTGTGTAGTTCCTAAATGTAGTTTAGCCTTTCTGACACTAAACTATATAGTTCCTAGGTGTGGTTTAGTCTTTCTGACTAAACTGTATAGTTCCTAAGTGTGGTTTAGCCTTTCTGACTAAACTATATAGTTCCTAGGTGTGGTTTAGTCTTTCTGACTAAACTGTGTAGTTCCTAGGTGTGGTTTAGTCTTTCTGACTAAACTGTATAGTTTCTAGGTGTGGTTTAGCCTTTCTGACTAAACTATATAGTTCCTAGGTGTGGTTTAGTCTTTCTAACTAAACTGTGTAGTTCCTAAATGTGGTTTAGCCTTTCTGACTAAACTATATAGTTCCTAGGTGTGGTTTAGTCTTTCTGACTAAACTGTATAGTTCCTAAGTGTGGTTAAGCCTTTCTGACTAAACTATATAGTTCCTAGGTGTGGTTCAGTCTTTCTGACTAAACTGTTTAGTTCCTAGGTGTAGTTTAGCCTTTCTGACTAAACTGTATAGTTCCTAGGTGTGGTTTAGTCTTTCTGACTAAACTGTTTAGTTCCTAGGTGTGGTTTAGCCTTTTTTGGACAAACTGTATAGTTCCTAGGTGTGGTTAAGCCTTTCTGACTAAACTGTATAGTTCCTAGGTGTGGTTTGGCCTTTCTAACTAAACTGTATAGTTCCTATGTGTGGTTTAGTCTTTCTAACTAAACTGTATATTTCCTAGGTGTAGTTAAGCCTTTCTGACTAAACTGTATAGTTCCTAGGTGTGGTTTAGTCTTTCTAACTAAACTGTATATTTCCTAGGTGTAGTTAAGCCTTTCTGACTAAACTGTATAGTTCCTAGGTGTGGTTTAGTCTTTCTGACTAAACTGGTGTGGTTTAGTCTTTCTGACTAAACTGTATAGTTCCTAGGTGTGGTTAAGTCTTTCTGACTAAACTGTATAGTTCCTAGGTGTAGTTAAGCCTTTCTGACTAAACTGTATAGTCCCTAGGTGTGGTTTAGTCTTTCTGACTAAACTGTATAGTTCCTAGGTGTGGTTTAGTCTTTCTGACTAAACTGTATAGTTCCTAGGTGTGGTTTAGTCTTTCTGACTAAACTGTTTATTTCCTAGGTGTGGTTTAGTCCTTCTGACTAAACTGTATAGTTCCTAGGTGTGGTTAAGCCTTTCTAACTAAACTGTTTATTTCCTAGGTGTGGTTTAGTCTTTCTGAATAAACTGTATAGTTCTTAGGTGTGGTGTAGCCTTTCTAACTAAACTGTATAGTTCCTAGGTGTAGTTAAGCCTTTCTGACTAAACTGTATAGTTCCTAGGTGTGGTTTAGTCTTTCTGACTAAACTGTATAGTTCCTAGGTGTGGTTTAGTCTTTCTGACTAAACTGTATAGTTCCTAGGTGTGGTTTAGTCTTTCTGACTAAACTGTATAGTTCCTATCTGTGGTTTAGTCTTTCTGACTAAACTGTGTAGTTCCTAGCTGTGGTTTAGTCTTTCTGACTAAACTGTGTAGTTCCTAGGTGTGGTTTAGCCCTCCTGACTAAACTGTATAGTTCCTAGGTGTGGTTTAGCCTTTCTAACTAAACTGTATAGTTCCTAGGTGTGGTTGAGCCGTCCTGACTAAACTGTATAGTTCCTAGGTGTGGTTTAGCCTTTCTAACTAAACTGTATAGTTCCTAGGTGTGGTTGAGCCGTCCTGACTAAACTGTATAGTTCATAGCTGTGGTTTAGTCTTTCTGACTAAACTGTGTAGTTCCTAGGTGTGGTTTAGCCCTCCTGACTAAACTGTATAGTTCCTAGGTGTGGTTAAGCCTTTCTGACTAAACTGTTTATTTCCTAGGTGTGGTGTAGCCTTTCTAACTAAACTGTATAGTTCTTAGGTGTGGTGTAGCCTTTCTAACTAAACTGTATAGTTCCTAGGTGTAGTTAAGTCTTTCTGACTAAACTGTATAGTTCCTAGGTGTGGTTAAGCCTTTCTAACTAAACTGTATAGTTCCTAGGTGTGGTTTAGCCTTTCTAACTAAACTGTATAGTTCCTAGGTGTGGTTTAGTCTTTCTGACTAAACTGTATAGTCCTAGGTGTGGTTTAGTCTTTCTGACTAAACTGTGTAGTTCCTAGGTGTGGTTTAGCCCTCCTGACTAAACTGTATAGTTCCTAGGTGTGGTTTAGCCTTTCTAACTAAACTGTATAGTTCCTAGGTGTGGTTTAGCCCTCCTGACTAAACTGTATAGTTCCTAGGTGTGGTTTAGTCTTTCTGACTAAACTGTATAGTTTCTAGGTGTGGTTTAGCCTTTCTGACTAAACTATATAGTTCCTAGGTGTGGTTTAGTCTTTCTGACTAAACTGTGTAGTTCCTAAATGTAGTTTAGCCTTTCTGACACTAAACTATATAGTTCCTAGGTGTGGTTTAGTCTTTCTGACTAAACTGTATAGTTCCTAAGTGTGGTTTAGCCTTTCTGACTAAACTATATAGTTCCTAGGTGTGGTTTAGTCTTTCTGACTAAACTGTGTAGTTCCTAGGTGTGGTTTAGTCTTTCTGACTAAACTGTATAGTTTCTGGGTGTGGTTTAGCCTTTCTGACTAAACTATATAGTTCCTAGGTGTGGTTTAGTCTTTCTAACTAAACTGTGTAGTTCCTAAATGTGGTTTAGCCTTTCTGACTAAACTATATAGTTCCTAGGTGTGGTTTAGTCTTTCTGACTAAACTGTATAGTTCCTAAGTGTGGTTAAGCCTTTCTGACTAAACTATATAGTTCCTAGGTGTGGTTCAGTCTTTCTGACTAAACTGTTTAGTTCCTAGGTGTAGTTTAGCCTTTCTGACTAAACTGTATAGTTCCTAGGTGTGGTTTAGTCTTTCTGACTAAACTGTTTAGTTCCTAGGTGTGGTTTAGCCTTTTTTGGACAAACTGTATAGTTCCTAGGTGTGGTTAAGCCTTTCTGACTAAACTGTATAGTTCCTAGGTGTGGTTTGGCCTTTCTAACTAAACTGTATAGTTCCTATGTGTGGTTTAGTCTTTCTAACTAAACTGTATAGTTCCTAGGTGTGGTTTAGCCTTTCTGACTAAACTGTATAGTTCCTAGGTGTGGTTTAGTCTTTCTGACTAAACTGTATAGTTCCTAGGTGTGGTTTAGCCTTTCTGACTAAACTGTATAGTTCCTAGGTGTGGTTAAGCCTTTCTGACTAAACTGTATAGTTCCTAGGTGTGGTTTAGTCTTTCTAACTAAACTGTATATTTCCTAGGTGTAGTTAAGCCTTTCTGACTAAACTGTATAGTTCCTAGGTGTGGTTTAGCCTTTCTGACTAAACTATATAGTTCCTAGGTGTGGTTTAGTCTTTCTGACTAAACTGTTTAGTTCCTAAATGTAGTTTAGCCTTTCTGACTAAACTATATAGTTCCTAGGTGTGGTTTAGTCTTTCTGACTAAACTGTATAGTTCCTAAGTGTGGTTTAGCCTTTCTGACTAAACTATATAGTTCCTAGGTGTGGTTTAGTCTTTCTGACTAAACTGTTTAGTTCCTAGGTGTGGTTTAGCCTTTTTTGACTAAACTGTATAGTTCCTAGGTGTGGTTTAGTCTTTCTGACTAAACTGTTTAGTTCCTAGGTGTGGTTTAGCCTTTCTGACTAAACTGTATAGTTCCTAGGTGTGGTTTAGTCTTTCTGACTAAACTGTTTAGTTCCTAGGTGTGGTTTAGCCTTTTTTGACTAAACTGTATAGTTCCTAGGTGTGGTTAAGCCTTTCTGACTAAACTGTATAGTTCCTAGGTGTGGTTTGGCCTTTCTAACCAAACTGTATAGTTCCTATGTGTGGTTTAGTCTTTCTAACTAAACTGTATAGTTCCTAGGTGTGGTTTAGCCTTTCTGACTAAACTGTATAGTTCCTAGGTGTGGTTTAGTCTTTCTGACTAAACTGTATAGTTCCTAGGTGTGGTTTAGCCTTTCTGACTAAACTGTATAGTTCCTAGGTGTGGTTAAGCCTTTCTGACTAAACTGTATAGTTCCTAGGTGTGGTTTAGTCTTTCTAACTAAACTGTATATTTCCTAGGTGTAGTTAAGCCTTTCTGACTAAACTGTATAGTTCCTAGGTGTGGTTTAGTCTTTCTGACTAAACTGGTGTGGTTTAGTCTTTCTGACTATACTGTATAGTTCCTAGGTGTGGTTAAGTCTTTCTGACTAAACTGTATAGTTCCTAGGTGTAGTTAAGCCTTTCTGACTAAATTGTATAGTCCCTAGGTGTGGTTTAGTCTTTCTGACTAAACTGTATAGTTCCTAGGTGTGGTTTAGTCTTTCTGACTAAACTGTATAGTTCCTAGGTGTGGTTTAGTCTTTCTGACTAAACTGTTTATTTCCTAGGTGTGGTTTAGTCTTTCTGACTAAACTGTATAGTTCCTAGGTGTGGTTAAGCCTTTCTAACTAAACTGTTTATTTCCTAGGTGTGGTTTAGTCTTTCTGACTAAACTGTATAGTTCTTAGGTGTGGTGTAGCCTTTCTAACTAAACTGTATAGTTCCTAGGTGTAGTTAAGCCTTTCTGACTAAACTGTATATTTCCTAGGTGTGGTTTAGTCTTTCTGACTAAACTGTATAGTTCCTAGGTGTGGTTTAGTCTTTCTGACTAAAACTGTATAGTTCCTAGGTGTGGTTTAGTCTTTCTGACTAAACTGTATAGTTCCTAGCGGTGGTTTAGTCTTTCTGACTAAACTGTGTAGTTCCTAGCTGTGGTTTAGTCTTTCTGACTAAACTGTGTAGTTCCTAGGTGTGGTTTAGCCCTCCTGACTAAACTGTATAGTTCCTAGGTGTGGTTTAGCCTTTCTAACTAAACTGTATAGTTCCTAGGTGTGGTTGAGCCTTTCTAACTAAACTGTATAGTTCCTAGGTGTGGTTGAGCCCTCCTGACTAAACTGTATAGTTCCTAGGTGTGGTTTAGCCTTTCTGACTAAACTGTATAGTTCCTAGCTGTGGTTTAGTCTTTCTGACTAAACTGTGTAGTTCCTAGGTGTGGTTTAGCCCTCCTGACTAAACTGTATAGTTCCTAGGTGTGGTTTAGCCTTTCTAACTAAACTGTATTGTTCCTAGGTGTGGTTTAGCCTTTCTGACTAAACTCTATAGTTCCGAGGTGTGGTTTAGCCTTTCTGACTACACCGTATAGTTCCTAGGTGTGGTTTAGCCTTTCTGACTAAACTGTATAGTTCCGAGGTGTGGTTTAGCCTTTCTGACTAAACTGTATAGTTCCTAGGTGTGGTTTAGTCTTTCTGACTAAACTGTATAGTCCTAGGTGTGGTTTAGTCTTTCTGACTAAACTGTATAGTTCCTAGGTGTGGTTAAGTCTTTCTGACTAAACTGTATAGTTCCTAGGTGTAGTTAAGCCTTTCTGACTAAATTGTATAGTCCCTAGGTGTGGTTTAGTCTTTCTGACTAAACTGTATAGTTCCTAGGTGTGGTTTAGTCTTTCTGACTAAACTGTATAGTTCCTAGGTGTGGTTTAGTCTTTCTGACTAAACTGTTTATTTCCTAGGTGTGGTTTAGTCTTTCTGACTAAACTGTATAGTTCCTAGGTGTGGTTAAGCCTTTCTAACTAAACTGTTTATTTCCTAGGTGTGGTTTAGTCTTTCTGACTAAACTGTATAGTTCTTAGGTGTGGTGTAGCCTTTCTAACTAAACTGTATAGTTCCTAGGTGTAGTTAAGCCTTTCTGACTAAACTGTATATTTCCTAGGTGTGGTTTAGTCTTTCTGACTAAACTGTATAGTTCCTAGGTGTGGTTTAGTCTTTCTGACTAAACTGTATAGTTCCTAGGTGTGGTTTAGTCTTTCTGACTAAACTGTATAGTTCCTAGCGGTGGTTTAGTCTTTCTGACTAAACTGTGTAGTTCCTAGCTGTGGTTTAGTCTTTCTGACTAAACTGTGTAGTTCCTAGGTGTGGTTTAGCCCTCCTGACTAAACTGTATAGTTCCTAGGTGTGGTTTAGCCTTTCTAACTAAACTGTATAGTTCCTAGGTGTGGTTGAGCCTTTCTAACTAAACTGTATAGTTCCTAGGTGTGGTTGAGCCCTCCTGACTAAACTGTATAGTTCCTAGGTGTGGTTTAGCCTTTCTGACTAAACTGTATAGTTCCTAGCTGTGGTTTAGTCTTTCTGACTAAACTGTGTAGTTCCTAGGTGTGGTTTAGCCCTCCTGACTAAACTGTATAGTTCCTAGGTGTGGTTTAGCCTTTCTAACTAAACTGTATTGTTCCTAGGTGTGGTTTAGCCTTTCTGACTAAACTCTATAGTTCCGAGGTGTGGTTTAGCCTTTCTGACTACACCGTATAGTTCCTAGGTGTGGTTTAGCCTTTCTGACTAAACTCTATAGTTCCGAGGTGTGGTTTAGCCTTTCTGACTACACCGTATAGTTCCTAGGTGTGGTTTAGCCTTTCTGACTAAACTGTATAGTTCCGAGGTGTGGTTTAGCCTTTCTGACTAAACTGTATAGTTCCTAGGTGTGGTTTGGCCTTTCTAACTAAACTGTATAGTTCCTAGGTGTGGTTTGGCCTTTCTAACTAAACTATCTAGTTCCTAGGTGTGGTGTAGACTTTCTGACTAAACTATATAGTTCCTAGGTGTGGTTTAGTCTTTCTGACTAAACTGTATAGTTCCTAGGTGTGGTTTAGCCTTTCTGACTAAACTGTATAGTTCCTAGGTGTGGTTTAGTCTTTCTGACTAAACTGTTTAGTTCCTAGGTGTGGTTTAGCCTTTTTTGACTAAACTGTATAGTTCCTAGGTGTGGTTAAGCCTTTCTGACTAAACTGTATAGTTCCTAGGTGTGGTTTGGCCTTTCTAACTAAACTGTATAGTTCCTATGTGTGGTTTAGTCTTTCTGACTAAACTATATAGTTCCTAGGTGTGGTTTAGCCTTTCTGACTAAACTATATAGTTCCTAGGTGTGGTGTAGCCTTTCTGACTAAACTGGTTAGTTCCTAGGTGTGGTTTAGCCTTTCTGACTAAACTATATAGTTCCTAGGTGTGGTTTAGCCTTTCTGACTAAACTATATAGTTCCTAGGTGTGGTTTAGCCTTTCTGACTAAACTATATAGTTCCTAGGTGTGGTTAAGCCTTTCTGTGTATAGTTCCTAGGTGACCTTTGTCGCCTCTTTACTTAACACTAAAATAATTTTCCAACTACCTGTCATCTTGCAGCAAGCCATTTCGTCACATTATTCTGCTCGAACGTTTTGGTGACGAAACGACTAAACGGAAAAATGTGTTTATGCAAGCTTTGTTGCCTAAAATTTTCACTGTCAAGATTCTGACAGTAGTAATTTGATTAGCTAATGGGAAAGGTCATCGGGACATGACCCTCTATGGGATTATCTCAGATCTTAACGCAGAAGAGAGAATTTTACGGAACGGCGCGAAGATCAATATATGATTTTAATCAGATTGCTCCATCCTATGGTGTTTACATGTCGCAGTTGATTCGTTATTCCAGGGCTTGCTCTTAATATCGAGATTTTCGTGATAGATGTCAACTGCTGACGAACCAATCTGATTAAAATCATATCTTGATCTCCGCGCCATTCCGTAAAAATCATGAAATAAATTCCATATCCAATAATCATGAGTCTTGTGACATAGCTTCCTCTGGCCCTAATACCAGACTTAAGCATTTTAACAGACATATGTCTGGTATGGGACCAGATATGGTGTCGGGGCCAGAGCAAATTCGGGCTAACAGTGGCAGTGTTGTTTTCTGGGGAACCGCGGAACGCGTTTCTATAAAAAACGCAAAACTACATTGAACACATAGTGATTGATTGTACAACATTAAAAACATCTGATTAATTTTGTTCTTATATGTTCGTTGTTTTTGTAAACTAACATATGCAGCCGGATATAGATTTAAATGGAACCAAATGCATGTCATCGTGTGTAGTTCACCCTTCTGTTGGCGCTTGGCATGTCCCATCTTGGAATGCCGGTCTGACATACTGGCGCACATTTTGATGGAGATATTTCTGGCGCTCATGTGACATCCCTGCAGGTTGCAACACAGGTCTTCGCTCTCTGGGGGGAATGTCTCCTGTGGTTTTCAGGATGAAGCGTTCCACCTCAGCTCCTCCAGTTCTCTCCTTCGTTAATACCTTTCTAGGACGGGGTCGACAAAATCTGCAATGCAATGTAATAGTATAAGTTAATACGCATGGCTAAATCGTTTTGTGTGCTTATTTCTGTAACAAAAATAAAAAATTGTGTACCAATACGTACCGGAAGATTTGGTATTTTCGACTGTGTTTTATTGCTGTGAAGTAGGTATTGAAAAATGTTTTCCAATCCCTCCTTGTCACTGGTCTATTCCAAATAGTACGGGATGGTTAGAAGTTGATGACTGTTCCACAATGTCTGCCAGCTGGTCTAAGCTGTCGACATCTGACCTCCGATAAAGTTTCTTTAAAAATGCAAAACTGCTGTCAACGAGGCGTCTGAAATCATAATATTTTGGAATAGTGGAATTTGTAATTAAATATGGTATCGGGTACGATCACTGAAAACAATCATTCTTAGCATTGCTGAATACATATTACTGAACACTAGCAGCACATGAATTGTTTGTATATGCAGTACTGGAATTGAATCGCTGAGGCATAATATTCTTTCCGTTTCAGACCGGTAGGGGAATAGTATTAGTTGGTCCCGTAAGAAGGTTTAAACTCTGAAATTATATTGCCGTATTCGGCATACTGTATCTATTACTAAATTTAAAAGGTGCAGCACATGAGTGTGTTACGTCATTTTTGCAAACGTTATTACATGTGTTGCCTGCAAACAGAACTAAGTCTGCTTGATAACCAAGGTAACCTACTTCACATTGACTCGTTTTTCGAAAGATGAAATACTATCTAACCATTTTTCAGTATTACAATCTTTAAAGATACTACTTAGTGAGCAAGACACTGGTTCTCTCATTATTTTAATGCTTGTTTTCCCAAGAAAGGTGGACGACGATACAAACATATACTTACATTTGCTCTGTAATTTTCCATTGAAACAATGCTAAGAGGCAGTTGCTGTCATAGGCCTATAACAACCAGACTTTAACAGTAGTTGTTATTTTGACATCATCAATTTCATTGTTGTCTTCACTTGTTTTGCTGTTCAAAATCGGTCCGAAGAAACTAAATAAAGCACAAAAATTCTATCAAAATGTAAATATAAGTAATGAACATTTTAGCAAATATTGTTTCAGTCCTATTCACTGGTAACCCTATTTATCGTGATGTACTCGCCGACATCAGGATTTTTCTTATAAACGCCGATTATATCATGACATAAGTCGTTATATTATGATAATGACGAGTGTACTTTGACTAGCGCAGTTATATCTTGATAAAATTCGAAGATTCATACCACCGTGGTTATATTACGACAAGAATTTTTATATTACGACAAGAATTGAGGATATTACGACAAGCGTCAATTAAATACAGCCTCAGGCAGTAATCCCAACTCACCTGTTGGGCAGACAATTGACAAGGGGCACAGCGGGTGTCTTCACGGTTCAACGCACTGACAGCTCTGACCTGTATCGCTTGTCTTGCGGAAGCCATGTTGAGCACAGCAGGGGCTTCACGTCTAATCGCGCACTGCTACCTGTAATTGAGCAGTATACAACTGCCTGCTTCCACGGAAGCCGGGTACACTTCATGCATCATCACACAAGCAGGGTTTACCTTTGCTGAATGCCAGTCTGATTAAAACCAGATCTGAATTCCACTTCGTAAATTCAAATTCAAAATTCAGTAACAGTACAGGTGCACTCCGTTTCGTGAATTCCACTACGTAACAGTACAGGTACATTCCTTTTCATTAATTAAACAGAGTACACCTGTACTGTTACGTAGTGGAATTCAGATATTGTTAAATCAGATTGGCTGATCGCTATACTTACAAGCGTAACAGAAAGATCGTCTGGGCACATATTCATCATTGTTAGTATTAATCTTCATACAATCATGTGTTGTGTGTAAGTTGTATGCAATAAATCATGTTTAACAGTAAGACTTTCGTCAGTGTTGTCTGTTCACACTGCTTAGGCCGCAGTGAGTAAAACCTTGCTCCGTTGATGTACATATTGATTTATTATACAGGACAAGGACTTTCTTCATCACATTCGTTGACAACGGAATTCCCTTTAATTTACGCAGAAGAAAGCATTGTATTTGTATATATATAAATTATGTTAAACAGTACGATATATCGGTACATGTCAACACTGTAACATAACATGGAGAAGAAAACCTCGTTGTAAGTTGTATGCAATAAATCATGTTTAACAGTAAGACTTTCGTCAGTGTTGTCTGTTCACACTGCTTAGGCCGCAGTGAGTAAAACCTTGCTCCGTTGATGTATATATTAATTTATTATACAGGACAAGGACTTTCTTCATCACATTCGTTGACAACGGAATTCCCTTTAATTTACGCAGAAGAAAGCATAGTATTTGTATATATATAAATTATGTTAAACAGTACGATATATCGGTACATGTCAACATTGTAACATAACATGGAGAAGAAAACCTCGTTGTAAGTTGTATGCAATAAATCATGTTTAACAGTAAGACTTTCGTCAGGGTTTGTCTGTTCACACTGCTTAGGCCGCAGTGAGTAAAACCTTGCTCCGTTGATGTACATATTGATTTATTATACAGGACAAGGACTTTCTTCATCACATTCGTTGACAACGGAATTCCCTTTAATTTACGCAGAAGAAAGCATAGTATTTGTATATATATAAATTATGTTGAACAGTACGATATATCGGTACATGTCAACACTGTAACATAACATGGAGAAGAAAACCTCGTTCCCGCCGTTCCGTTTACGTAAGAGTTATGAACGGTGTTATTTTCATGGTGTATGCAATAAATCTTGTTTTAAAAAAAGATTGTCTTCTGTTACCTGTTGTTTACACTTCTAAAGACCGTGGCGAGTATAATCTTGATCCGTTGATGTACAGATTGATTTAAAATGACACGGGAACAAAGACTTTCTTGGTCACATTCGTCGTCCGTATGCACATACTAAATGTGTTTTGTTTTGAAATTAAGAGCTTTCTTTACGGAAACAGAATCTTTGCGTCTACATATTGTGTTACATGTATGTATTTTGTAAGAATAATATCATTTTCAGATTATCCATTACACGTTATTCGTACCGGTAATCGGACACTATCTATGAGATTAATCGCCAGAGGGCAACACGGTCGCTGATTTGCTATATATCTACTCATTTTTCTAATTTAGTTTTTCGTATGAAAACATTTTTGTGCAATAAGCAACAATGGGTGTTAGTTAAAACTATTAACATATGTCTGTTGTTTCCTCCTTATAATTTGTCTTCAAGCTTGTGTCTTCTTTACAGAACGATCCGGCAGTACACCTTTATATTTTGTTATTTTATGTTCACCCATGCTTGCTGGAGGCAAGTCAACTAGCTACATCAACGTCTTTCAAAACTGAGAATTAAAGCGGAACCTGGCACAAAGAAGTTTTACTATACTTTTGAATATTGCGTAGAATGTATCTATTTGCAACATTTTGATTACAGGAAACGATCAGTGTTACATTTAAACAATGTGACATTTAAATTGAGAAATACGTAGACCCGACATTGAAATACAAAGTTTATTACTAATGAACTTTTGCGTGAAATTAATTTTTATGCCAGTTAAAATGTTATATTGACAACGGAAAATGAAATTGAATATTTAGCTTATATTTCCCTAGTGTCCTGCATTTGATGATATATTCATGCCGTATCGTAGTATGTAATTTCAAAATAAAGTGCTTTAATTATAGCATCAAGTATTGGTATTATTTTTATTATGTAATTACCATACGTTTCAGGAGATCTGGTACTCGTGATGGGGATTAAATTGAGACGGAAAATATGCATACAATTACTTGTGACCTTGAAACATTCTCCATTCAATAAATTATCATAACAGATCGTGATGTCATTTGGTCATTGCCAAAATGTACAGGTAAAACTTACGGTACGCATGTGTTAATCAATCTCACTAGATCACATAATAATCAAGATAATGGCATCGGTGCAAAAAGTATTTGTTTCTCTTTGTACAGTGTGTCAAAGCACGGAATGTTATCCAAGTCCGTGGTCAAAAGTAATCGTCAAGCTCAGTGTCTGCATTGTGAAACAACCAGAAATGATTGGTCGGTCTGAAATGTCAATCACAACAGCAAAGTAGCCCTCGTGTCAAAATGGGCGGAGCTTACGTAATACGCCGAATCCTGTGAGGTGCCGCCCAATTCATTCTCCATATCTTCTTGATTATTCTTGTGTTTTGAGAAGTTTTACAAAAAAAGTTGTTTATGTGTTTTAAATCAAAATTAGACTATAAGTATAATAGTCTATCTTACTTGCAAGTGTGTAGACAATTCAACTTATACCATCTAAAATGTAGACGTAAATACATAGATTGATATTTTTATTCAAATGTGTACATAGCCTGCTTGATTGTTGTTATTTAACAAAGAAATAAAGTTTTTAGTTCCATATCATTTTTAAGGTCAGGTAGTTCAACACTATTTTATCCTTATAAATTCTGTATTAATATAAGTAAATATTGTGTTCTTAACTGATTCATAAATCAATTTTAACAACGTTGGCCATGTTCATGAGAGTTCTTCTTAACGTCTCTCTTGGAAGTTTTAAGTAGGACTTAGTTTTCAGAATTAGGTTTTTTACTGTGCATAACCTGACTTACGTGATTGTCTAGATGATATCTATTTATGACATCAATGTTATTTTGCATGTGTATGTCACCTTATTTACTATATATGCTCTTAACAATGTAGTTGTTTTACTCTTATGTTTTATTTAATTGTTTAACATTTCTGTAATTGTATCTTCTGGTCAGTTGAAATTGAAATAAATTAATTGATAAAATAAACAAAAGATCTCAGAGGAATCTTGGAGTCCACCATTGATGATTTTCATTTGTTCTTCAAAAGTTGTATCCCTCCTCTCTTTTTCCCTTTCATATATGTATTTAATCTAAGCTGTATGGTGAGAATTTCTCTTTAAAGATGACGTAACACACACATGCTGCACCTTTTAAATGGTCGAAAGATCGTCTATTACTCTCGAAATCCAAGATGAGCATCTGTTGGCCATATTGTTTTTTCAGAATTGCTGAAACCTAGACAATGCACAACTCCCGAGGGACCTAGAAGAACCTGCATGTAAAGTTTGAGAAGGATCCATTCAGTATTTCTCATGAATAAACTATCACAAATTATTACAATTAGTAAAAGGCACAACTAGGGTTCTTGCCTAAAATGTATAGAAGTATTTACTATTTAGTCAAATATGTATAGAAGTTTCTAGCCAATATTTATAGAATTATTTAGTCTAATATGTATAGGAGTTTATAGCCAATATGTATAGAATTATTTAGTCTAATATGTATAGAAGTTTATAGCCAATATGTATAGAATTATTTAGTCTAATATGTATAGAAGTTTCTAGCCAATATGTATAGAATTATTAAGTCTAATATGTATAGAAGTTTCTAGCCTTGCCTAATATGTATAGAAGTTTCTATCCTAATATGAAATATGTATAGAAGTTTCTAGCCTAGCCTAATATGTATAGAAGTTTCTAGCCTAGCCTTATTTGTATAGAAGTTTCTAGCCTAGCCTAATATGTAAAGAAGTATTTAGTTTCTAGTCAATATGTGTAGAAGTTTCTAGCCTTGCCTGATGTGTAAAGAAGTTTCTAGTCTAATATGTATAGAATTTTCTATTCTAGCCTAATATGTATAGACGTTTCCAGCTTAATATGCATATTACTTTGGTCGAGATATATGTTGAAATGTTCTCAAGTTGTATAGGTATATAGCCCGGAAAAGTCAGATAACAGTAATATTGAATTGTTGACATGTATGCGAAACGCAGTTCCGCCCCAAGCAAACTCAGACATAGTGTACCTTTCTTGTACTTAGTTTTTCAAGAATTTGACACTGATTGTATACCAAGACTGTCCAAAGCCAAGTAATTATATATATATAATAACCCTGTCGGTAATTGCAAGGTGGTGAATGCCCCAGGGGGGAGGGGGGGTGTAAAAGTGGGGTTGGGGTTCGGAGAACAAGTCCACAGGTGTCCGGCACACGTAGTCAAGCGAGCTAAATCAATTACCACCGATTTAGCATGTTTAACAGGTTATTAATTCGTGTAAACAACCAAGACTTCAAAACTAACATTTGCATTTGACATCGCCTAAAGTGAAGTCAATCAAGTGAATTTTATTAAGATTCGGTTCACAGTTATATCGGGGACGAATATGTCACATATACGTCCCTGGCTATACAAAGTAAACAACCGACTATTATTATTCTCTTTATTTCCTCCACAAATGAAGATTCACAAATAGAATAATTGCATCATACAATCAACATATAAACAAGAATAGTCTGAATATACATATACAAAGTTATTTCACACACAAGTATTTATATTGAAACATCAATTGTTAGCAAATTGGGTCAAGTCAATCAAGTGAATTTTATTAAGATTCGGTTCACAGTTATATCGGGGACGAGTATGTCACATATACGTCCCTGGCTATACAAAGTAAACAACCGACTATAAGCAATGGTATAAAAAAGTAAAACACACTAATGGCCGCCAGGTCGCATCTTGGATTATGTAAGGCACGAAAGACTGTGTGATTTACGCTGTGTAGTCGGGGGATGATGAAATACTGGTGGGGTGGTTTCCATGCATTATTTTCACCGTCATCTGATATTGCCGCATAGACGTGTCACTTACCATGTGATCCAGCTATGGTATAACCAACTAATTTTCCACAGTTTGACTAATACTATATTAGTATTTGTGAGAGTCCTCTCCTTGACCGAGTACAACAGAAATCGGAATTCTCAATGAAAGTGAAACATGGCCAATGGACAACGTGGGAAATAACTAAAAGTACACATCGACCTTTACAGAACGTTCTACAACATTGTTGCAAACAATTCAATACATTACGCCTTTACAAACCACAGGGGCCTGATAATTTGTTACAGCTAGTTCTGGAGTTTAACAAATGTTAAGAGTAATTTTACACTGGGGGGGAGGGGGGGGAGAGAGATCTCAGATTTCAATAGCAATGCCCCACCCAACCCCGAAATGGCCTTTATGTCGGGGGGGGGGGGGGGGGGGGTATCGAACACCGATATAAATTTAAACCACCAAAAACTGTATCATATTGCTCAGGTCCCTGTGTTTCAGACACATCCCGCGGGTTATCTTATTTTCGTTTTGTAACGTAAACTGTCAGCATGAACAATTTTGAAATTAATAGGCATATGGCAGCTCAAACACATTTTCAGACTTACGTCGAACGGGTTACTTTCATGGCGATCGTCAGTCATCTTGAGCCAAGATTGGCCCGAGATTATGTCAGACATATTGTTATGTTTTTTTTGATAATGACAAAATTTTCATTTGAAATTGTCAAGTGACACTTCATGCGACAAGACCTCGCGATATGTCAGTTATCGTACTCGAGGGGCAGAGCTAACTTATCTCGCGATTGAGAGGTAGCGCCGCCCCTTTCGTACAATAACTGACATATATTGCTGGGTTCCTATGATTTAACCAATACTATCGACAATGGATAGCATTCGTTAGAAGAAAAAAAGAGCAAAGATTGAAAGTCAACTCATTATGTATTGTTTCCTCTGAAGTTCCGTGTAGGACTGCATGATGGCGCAAAATAATCACATTTTGATATCACTGATTATATACACCCATTGACCGTACACCACACACGCCTAGCCTGCATATAGAATTTCGGATGAAATCATCAAATGTTTCTAAATTAATGAAAGAAAGTTAAGCATGCGTCCCAAAAAGGTGTATGTCACACCAGAAATCCAGCAGGATATCCTTTGATAAAGATGGACCGTGTTCAGACCACGGACTTGGATTATACAAGTCCGTGGTTCAGACATATTTAAAAAAAAATATTAAATGTATTGTAGAATAAAAGGAAAATGAGTGAGATGATGTTACCTTTCACAGGCACAAACACAGTAATGGAAATAAATACAACTTATATTATTTTGAGAAAAGGTTATGCATAGATTTTATGTGCAATGACACCCCCTCCCGTGTTTTACCACGGACTTAGATTAGATTTGCTATCTAAGTCCGTGGTTTTACTGACAAGAATTGAAGTTTTCGCTTTAACCACCACTGATTTACATGGAATGAAACATATTTTGTGAAAACCTGAAGCCTGAATTACGTACAAAAATAGGGAGATAATTACTAGTTCGTTTTAATGAATATTGCATTTACACAGAGACGTATAAAGTCAGAGATTGGCAACTCGCGTAGATCTCGCAATTTCTCGCATGAGCCAATCGTTCTGAGATTTGTCGCGATATAGGGCTGCGGTCCGCGTGTAGTGGATACTGAAGACGAGTTTAAGGACAGATCTCAAAAAATAAACATGCGATAAACAAATCCATCTGATTAATAAAATAAATGTATATGAACTTTTCACAATCCATTGGGATCGTTATTAGTGTAAAGTAAGGGTGAATAACTTGTGTGAAAATGTAAATTATATTTTTTACCTGTAAGAGATTGGACAATTGGCAGGGTGTGTAAATATGTCGTGAACTTTGCCTAGAATTGTTATACTAATTAGTCAGTACTGAACGATCCCTTGCGGCTTTTTGTCCCTACCCACACCTTCCTCCCTTTGTTCGGCTCCCGTAAGATCTCCACACAGGTAAGTCATCTGCACACCTGTGATGACCCCCGCGGCTCTCCAACCCCACAGGGTTATTTGTGTGTCCCAGTATATAATTAGCGGGTAGCGTTGAAATGACAACTAGCAAATAGGCGAAGTGAATAAAAGTATCATTTGGATGCTCATATAAAAAGTTAAACATTGTTAAATCACATTTGTGTTTTTTTAAATATGTTTTTAATGTTATAGTTCACCCTATATTCATTTAGATTCTATTTCAAATCGATGTATGAGAAGGGATAATATGTGAAAAAATGGAATTTCATTCATGAATAGATTTAAATTTGAACGTCTAGAAAAAAGGAGTTTAACGACAGCTTCGCCTGTTTTTGTTTTTGTAATATGATTTCCTCATTTTGAAATACTGGTACATTATCAGATGAATTAAGCAATTTTGCAGTTATTTCCCGAAGCTGAACCAAAGAAGACTGATATAAAACATATTATAAAATACAAATCACCAAACAGATTTAAAATTGAATGTTTAGAAAAAAGGAGTTTAAAGAAAATTCTTGCTTACTTTCTTTATACAGTAAACCACGGTAAATTTTCACATTTTAGCTGCATTACTTTATGTAGTTAATTGAAAAACAGCAAATAATAACAATAATATATTAATCAAAATATGTTGAAATAGATCTTCTAGGAAAAATCCAAGCATAGAATATATATATTTTTTTATTTTGATAACATAATTTGCAATGCCGCCTATGGCAGCCTTAATTTTTGCATTTCGGAACTCCTCTAACGATATCATAGACCGTAGCAATGAAATTGATGGATTCCGCATAGTCCGCCCGACACGCGGTAAGAGAAAGGGAGAGTTGCCAATCTCTGGCTTTATACGTCTCTGATTTACAACACGAAAATAAACACTGTGATACAAACATCCTCCAAGTAATGCAAAGTTTGTCCACATTTTGAATTGAATATAAATACTCACTGTGAAACCTGGTTATAAGTACACACAATAGTCAATTTTCCGTATAAAGTCGGGAACTAACTACAGTGTACACAGTTCAAGTTTAAAAATACCACAAAACAAGTTAATTGCTTGATACATGAGTGATAGGTGTCACTTATAACACGTGTGAAGTTTGCTTGCGGTCATTCAGACTTACAAGGGTCCGATAACGTAATGTAACGGACACTAACTTGAGATTTAAATTATGTATAATCGAATTTCACTCTGGAATGATTGGACTGATGATATGTTAAACGTTATAAATATCACAGAGTATTACGACATATGATAGCGTATAGCACCAAATACGTCTCTGATAGCACTTAACAATAATTGTGGGTACGTTAGGATTTTGAATGGCCAATATCTAACTCTGAATAGGTATTACAAGTCATTAAATTAACTGCAATACTTCATTTTGTATTTGATCAATTTTACAAGTTTTGGTGCTTGCCCCCCCCCCCCCCCTTCCCACGAAAAAAAACGTATATGTCGATAACCAATTCTCGTGCCCCTGTGCTTTGTAGTAGACTAGTTGTCGGTCAAACTAGGTCACAGCTCGCTTCACGAACACATGCTTGTACAAAAGAACCCCTGACGTTCTGGTTCACTAGACTAAATTATCCAGCGCTTAAACTCTGGACACTGTTAAAAATGTGGTCCACATTTATCTACAATATTCAATACTGTTTTTTTTGTAAATACTAAAAAGGTGAGTGTCGAATTGCAGGAACATAAAAAGCGGTAAAGCTAACAATTCTTTGACAAATTAGACACCTGTTAGCTGCTGAGCTCCCGGTTTTAGGTCAAAAGGTCACCACCGACGGAACCCTCTTGCATAATATGGACTAGCATTTTCTGTCACGTTGGACCAAGTATTCAGTAAAGTAGGGTTGAATGCATGTCTGCAAGTTTTGGTACAGGTATAACCCCATCAACATTAAAGGCTTCGTTTAGTGATTTGGAGACCAGAGATTTTGTTGCGTTTTAATCAAACATCATGTTAAAATCGCAATAGTAACAGCGCCATCTGTAGGGTCATCGAAAACAGCCGAGTCTCCCGTGGATTGATGCATACTGCAGTTAGCTTACCAAAAGCCATAGGCTGCTGTATTTCACACAAAGGTAAGTAATAATTTGTTTATTTAGTCTACGTAACGTTAAGTGCAAGTATTTATCAACGATTATATATGTCCCTTTTGATATCTAAACAATAAGAAAAGATAAATTGACCGACGCCGCCTGGTCGCGGACTTCACTGACATTTCTATAACACCAAGGTTTTTGAAATACTTATTATATATATATATTAAAGCCAGCAGATTGTCTGTGATTACCAAACGAAAGTCCAAACTCTCCTGAATTTATTGGAAATAATTTGCACTATACCTATACACTATTTTAACGATGCTTTGTATATTGAAATAATTCACGAAGCTATATAATATATCTATAAAAAAGTCGTTTAAAAAACGTCAGGATATCGTAACGCAAGTTAGGTGATCAAGAGCGATTCTCTGGCACTGTCCAGATAGATCCGTTTGGTTTTTACAGGTTGAAAATACACGCCAGTCAAAAATTGCCCTCAAAAACTGTCCCCAAAAAATCAAAAAACAAATAACGGATTTATGTTAAAATTGTGACGCGTGTGTCGAAATACATATCTTAATTTAAGTTATACATGTGTGTGGGCACGGCCAAAGGAAGGGACATTCCTTGTATATTTATGTGCACGCGTGTGAAATTGATGGTGCGCGCCCTTACAAAAGTACAACAATAGTTGCGTCCCTTTTGAGGAACTATTTAAAAAGGAAACCACGGAAGCTTGTCGGCCCGGAGGAGCGCGTGACTTCGAGGCGGCAAGATGGAGAAATGTGAAGGTGATCAACAAATAATATGAAATAGGGACTGCCTAAAAGTGAGCGCATGTAGTTCAGTAACCATTATATGATACATTGTGTACATCTCGGGCGCCTAAGGCGCCCCCAGGTAAGGACTTTAGGTGACAAAACGAACAGAATACTTCATGTAGACACGTGGTGTGCTGATGATGGTTTTAGAAACTTATTTAAGAAAGTCTACTGTCAAAAAGTTATGTTGTACTCTGCAAAATAATTGCCAGTTATCCAGTGATCAGGGAATACACCTGTACTGTAGAGGGTCACCTGAGTTCACTGAATAGAAAGTGCTGAGTCAGGGTCACTGAGGCGTAACCAAATCATGCAACACAGGTAAGTGTCACCTGTGTGTGCGGCCATTTCAACCCTGGACCTGGAAGGTTCACTTATGTCAGAGGCTGTGTGCCAGGGGAGAAATGCCTAAGCTGTGTGCTTGGTAATGAAATGTTACCAGGGCTGTGTGCCCAAAGTTAGTATCCAAGTTAGAGAGGTTGAACCAAAAAAAATTGGTATGTCTTGAAATATATATTTGATCATGGACGCATGAAGGCCCGATCACTGGATGTCTGAACACCAAAGACTTTGATAGTTAAATGAAAACAAAATTGATGTGCTAGTTTAAGATCATATCACAATTCCCAAATGCCAAGTTGTATGAACACAGTACGACAAAGAAAAAATAAGCCCAAATACAGAAGAAATAAACAAGAACATTGAAAATATTATATAGAGTATCAAATAATGGGAAATAAATTGAAGAGTTCTATTATAGTTACTCGTAGTTATCTTTTTATGTTTACATGTTATTTATAGCTTTATGTTTCATTAATTTCAAGTTGTGCGATCATTTCCACGAGGAATTGAACCTGGGTCTCCCACCACAAACCCTGAAGGCTGGATGTATGATACTAGGTGTTTTGCTGACATAACCTTTGAGTTGCTATAATATTAATAATAATATTAATGGACACAAGCATTATTTGTGTATTACATATCCAAATCAGAAAGATTAATATCAGTTCATAAGCTGACGTCCCATATATGAATAAGTTCATTTTTGTTTATCTCGTGGTTGAATAAGCATCATGAACCCAGTGTTCATCCATTCGGGATTTAAATGTTCTGACTACTGATGACTAAGTAACTACGGCATCTGGAAGAGAGTTCGAATGGTAATACATGTACCTACATACATATTTCAAATATGAATAACAAAAACGTTTTTTAACTATCAACATTAGGCCTTTTCTACTAAAATAAGACTGATGAAATGACATTGATGTCGGCCAAATAGGGTCGATTGCTTGAGAAGAGTGTCGATTTGAAATTCAATATAGAGATGTTATTACAGTCGTACATTTGTATTAACAATATATCTTCTGATGTTGCCTACTTAATTCAGGATTTTAAAAGATATTTGATTGAAGTCGCTTTTTAGTGAGACAGCTTGTGTTCCGTATTTTGTTTATTTGATCAAGAGATCTTGGAACGATAGATTAACTATTTTTGTATTTTGCAATACATTATGGCGACCGGATTATGTAGTGATCAACACGATAAAAAGCAATTTTGACGCATTCTCAGTTTTCTTAATTCACAAGTGAAAAGCCTCGTCGCGCATTTCCCTCGTGTTGCTGCCGAAAAAAACGCTTAAAATACCATTTTACCTTTATTTCAAACATTCAAATGATCCGAAATGGCGTTTTCTTAATTTTGAACCATTGTAAAATATATCCAGATTCGTCGTTTTTCATTGACGCTAAAATTCGAGCGGTAATATTTTACTTTTACTTTTATTTTATTTTTCCAAAATAGGAGCGGTAAATCAGACGAACAATAAATCAAATTGGTATGGCCTAACCTTAAAATTATACTCATCCTCTTTCCTCTGAAAATTGGAACTGGCATATCAGAATCAATTTATCCCTGTAATTGTTTCCTTTTTCAAGATTCCTTAGACTATCTAGATTGCTAACCCTTAATTAGAAATCATTTTTTGATATTTTGAGCGCAAATATTTTCTCCCATGACCAAAAAAGGTTGGCAAGTGTACATTTATCATTTCATCCATGTACCATAAATAATCTATTTGCAAAAAGTAGTGTGATTTTAAAATACCTTCATTTTTAATACAGGGATTTAAGGAATAGAATCTATATACTGTGACGAGCCAAAAGTCTTTAAATTTTTATTTTTTTTTTATTTTGCTATTATGATCTACAGTGTATATAGGCCTATATCTGTATTTCCAACTTTTTTTCAATGAGTTTTCTTGACTTGTTTATGGATCATTATTTATGAAGATGTGTGTACTTGTAGAGAATTGTTTCCTTTTTCATCTCATAATATTTAAAAGTTGTTTAACAGTTTTCCATTGGGTGTGACAAAATATTTTTTTTACAACATCTTATTTTTGTATGGCGTGACTCCGTCACATGAAAATTAGCTGTGTAGACAAATCTGTATAGCTCCATAGATAAACAACGGGAAATTGAATACATTTTATGAGATGAAACCTTGAATATTTCTGTTCCAAATCACCAAAAATTGCCAAAACCCATTACTGTATACTGGATGGAAAAATTTAAGGGGAACAGCGGGGGCCAGGGCTATTCAGTTATCAAAACTAGTGCCCGGGGTCAGGTATTCAGAATATATGCCTACTCACTGTGAGCATCGATATAATAATCAATCGTCAAGCTTCGGTGCGGGGGGGGGGGGGGGGGGCAGACTATTCAATATTCTATTGACTATTATATGAGACATGCTGCAACACAGACACAATCTGACGAAGAAAGCAAAGCGTTAATTATTTGACTTACTTTAAACAATGTCCTTTGAGTTTCATGAGCATTCATACCGTCATTTTGATGACGAAGTCAGCTGTTCAGCTCAACGGGCTGCAGGCACCATGGCACAGGCAAGGCCGAAGAAAAGGCTTCACAAGCGGTATCGTAGACTTACACCAGGCCCATGAAACATTTGGGAAGCCGGCAATGGTTTTATATGTGAAAGAATGCCATCCATATTGCAATCACCTTTTGAGTCAAACATACAATCCGTCTATGAGGGCAGTGATCAGATGAAACTGGTTGAAATCGCTCCACACCGTTGCAGGCTTCCTGGCAAAGTTTTCGAATCCGGTCTATTTCAACCAATCAGAATGTAGCAAATTTTTAAGCCCGCAATTTTCAAACCGCGAATATTTCGCACGCTGAACCTGATTCGTCATAATCGTCGATAATTTTTTTTTAAATTATGTTTTTAGAAGGAATCACTTCAAACCACAAGGAATAAATTTGCAAACGTTACATAAATAAATAACGATATGAAACAAAATATCTATTCATACAGCTATGTTGAAAACGGCGATTGTTTTAGCGCCCGATGTATTTATAACCAATCAGAACGCTGGGAATGTATCGTCCGTTCCACATCGGGAAGCAAAAAATCTCTCTCCATGTATTGTAGTTTCGTTTTGTGTTACTATATATAGAACTATTTATATATATACCCGCTCATACGATATCTAAAAGCGCTCGCTGCGCTCGCTATAATAAGCAGAGATATGGACATAGTTATAGAACTGTGACGTGGTTCAATCGAAGCGTGAGTACCACGAGTTATGTGTGCGCGATCGCGTAACGCGGCCAAGTGACATGTGTGGCTAAGAACTGGGCCAGATGGAGCCGTACACACACAAACATGTTGATGGGCACTTGTTATAATATATTGATAGGTGTTGATATTATATGTTTCGTTATATAAAGTTGTTAATTCAATCCAAAGCCGCTATTGTCACTACTCAACTCAGTTAAAGCACGGCTACCGAAGAAAAGATCCCACAAAAAATATGAATGTACAAGGTGTATTTCGTCGGCTATTAAAAAATATTAATTATGACAATGTTCACGGCGAAAAAAACACAGAATTATTATAAGTATTTATTTCTAGTATAGGTGCATTATTCATCATAGCTTTATGATGAAAGCCTTAAAAAAGAACTGAAAATTAAATGTAATACATGTAGATTCAGTTGGCATTGTTTTTTTTTCATTATTATAAATGCTATGAAAGACAAATATCAATAACACTGAATGAATATTAAGTTCTTCAGTGTAATTATCTCCAATCCTGTATTCCAGTACTGTTATAACAATTACATGATACTACATAGCCATAGACTAGTAGAGTACTAGACACATTTGGTTATATTGCAATTGAAGAAGCGCCAACATTAGTGAACAGCTAACTATCGGTGTCGACGAAAAGGTAAAAGGTAATAAAGTTTTTATTAGCTTACTTGACAAAGTAAAAAGTAGATCAAAACAGCATGAACTACCGTTATATATAATTTGTCAGTGTTTTATCATACCTTTAAACAAATCGAGTAATCATCAAGTTCTGAGATGTTGACTTTGTCTTATGTAGAGTTTAGAATTAAAATATTTCAAGGGTCAAATTTCCTGAATATTGGTTCAATTTTTATATTTTGAAGAGATGAATAGTTGCTGCACCTTTCTTATTTCATTCTCAAGTTCCAGATATATCTTCTCTGTTTTCACTTGATACCTTTCAAACTTGTAAACCCTATGAGTGCTGAATTGTCTTTGTAACTTTTCAATTTAATTGGAAGTATTTACAATATTTTCATCTTTTGCCTCTTTTGGTACTTTGAGAATTTGTAGAGTATAAATGTGACTTCCATTAAGTGGCATAGCACTATCTCATGGAGACGGACTTTCCTGCATCTTCATGAGTAACAAAAGTTGTCAAGTAATAGTTAATGAGATAATAGATTATGAAAGAGACCATGCCTTATATGTCAGCAAATAATTCACAATAATCTGTCATTAATTATGATTACTTTTTATTTAAATGTACCGTAATTTCCTGCATATTGCCTGCTGGCTCTACAATTTTTTTACATCAGAATATGTCTAGTACGGACCATCTGGATTTTTTTTAATCAAATTATTAAAAGATGGGGCCTATACGTTGCAATCTGCCAGTGCGGGTTATCTGGCATTTATTTTACAAAAAAAGCCTTAATTTTCATCGTGCGGGTTATCTGAAATTTATTTTACAAAAGCCTAAAAAATGTCTCAATTTAAATTCCGCAACCTATACCCCTGTGCGGGTAATACGTAGGAAATGACGGTAGTTGTATGATGAAAAAATACAGGCCAGATTCAAGCCAATATAAACACTTAGATGTAACGAACGTCAATTATACAGCTGGCTATTCATGTTGCTGTGACATCTATTTTTTTCTTCTTATATTTCATATAATCAATTTTTCATTATTTCAAGGGGTTTTGTGATGTACTTGCTTCACCAAGTTTACTACATTTGCTTTAATGGACCACCATCTCGGGGTTTAGATGTTTCCATACGAATAGTTCAACAAAACCCATCGAATCTGATCACCAAGTAGGGATCTGGACCAGGAGATTTGAATGTCATCAGGAAAATGGAGGTATGAAAGTCACACTTGGATAGATTAAGAAGATCTAAAAAGGTTTGTAGGATTGCACATACCTGGTAGTAGCTTCTTTGTCGGTATATCTCACTGCACATGGTCTTCTGTCTCAAATTTCATAGGTAGATTAGGCAATCCTATTAAATTTCAAGTCATATAATACCAGTCCTTCAGATCTTGACCTTGAGGTAAAGGGTCATATATCTGCATTTTAACTGCTTAACAATTTGGTTTGACATTATGAAGCATTATTGATCAGAATAAATCAAGGTGTCAAAAGATCAGATTTCAAGGTCATTGGATCAACGATCAAGGTTAAAAACAGGGCTGAGTGGTTAAGATGTTACAATATTCTACCACTAGCCCTCCAGCTATGGGTTGCGAGTTTGAATCCCATGTGGGGCAGTTGCCAGGTACTGACCGTAGGTCAGCGTTTTTTCTCTAGGTACTCCAGCTTTCCTCCACCTCCAAAACGTGGCATGTCTTTAAATGATCCTGGCTGTTATAGATAGGACGTAAAACAAAAATAAACCAAACCAAATTAAAATTTTCATTTGACTGCTTAACATTTTATTATCACATTATGTAGCAAACGTTAGTCAGAATAAAACTAGGTACATGTATCAAGTACTTGTATCAATCAATTAAAAGTCACCAGAAAGGTCAAGATCAAATTTTACAGCTCTGAACTGCTAAAATTTTGTTATGACATTATGAAGCTAAGTTGATTGGTATAAAACAAGGCACTACATTTTACATCTGATCTCTGCAAAACTGATCAGATAGCATTGTAATGTCCTTTCTGACATGTCAGTGTTTTAGCTAGTTTTCGGGTCAGAATGACCTAAAGTCATTGTGCTTTGTCCGTCTTCGTGCACCTTGCTTAAACTTTTCACATTTCAAGCTTTTTCTCAAGTTGGGATACTTTGTTCATTTCTAGTTTGAAATAGTTCAAACTTGATTGGAATTACAACCATGAGATGACAGTTTGATATTGGAAGAATTTCGACTCTGGCCTACCCCTGGGCCCGTGGCTGTGTGGAGGGGCTCAAAAGGGTAAAATTGGCTAAAAATATTCTTCTTTACACCCAGAAGTGCCCATTGGCCTCTTGTACTGATGAACATTAATGATTGTATTATGAAGCAAACAGGGAGTTAGCTGACCAAAAAGTGAAGGTTACCAGGTCAAAGGTAAGGCCATACCAATTTGATTTATTGTTCGTCGGAAAATGAGATTTCAAAATTTGAGCAAGCAGGCGCAATTTTTTAATTTTTAAAAAAAAATTTGAATTCCTTGAAATTTTGAGCGAGCGGTAGTTTTCAAAAGACTAAATGTCAGAATACGTGTTTGACTTCCAATATAATGTATCACCAAATAGTACACGTATTTAAATTGTTGAAGCGTTTTTTTAATCATTTCTATGGTACAAACAACAATGTACTTGTATGAAGCTGTGCAATAAAATGGCATTTGAGAAAAAAGCTTTCTTAAATTACCTTCTAATAGAAAACCCAAGGTCATTCATTCAAGTTAAGTTATTGAACCAAAGCCGCAGGTAACACCTTTTAGCAACAACAGTTTTATCTTATAGGTATTAAGATGCTTCAGTTCATGCAGAATGCATATTATATCGAATTATTATCAATTAATGATATTGATGACAAAATATCATGTATAATGTACCGCTGTAAAACAAACACTGAAGGCTAGATGTAAGGCACTAGGTGTTTTGCTGACATAACTTTTGAGTTACAATACCGATAATAGTAATGGACACCAGCATTATTTGTGTACAAAATATCCAAATCAGAAATAATAATATTAGTTTATAAGCTGACGTCCCATATATGAATAAGTCCATTATTGTTTATCTCGTGGTCAAAGAAGCATCATGAACCGATAGTTTATCCATTCGGGATTTAAATGTTTTGACTACTGGGGACTAGGTGACCAACTGCAGCATCTGAAAGAGAGTTCGAATGGTATTACCTACATAATTATTTCAAAATATTTATTAACAAACACGTTTTTTTAACTTTAAACAGTAGGCCTATTCTATTAAAAGAAGGCTGATGAAATGACAATGATGTCTGCCAAATTGGGTCGATTGCTTGAGAAGAATATCGATTTGAAATTCATTATAGATGTGTTATTATAGTCGTACATTTGAATTAACAACATATCTTCTGATGTCGCTTACTGAATTCATGATTTTTAAAGATATTTTCTGTTGACACTTTAAGTCACTTTTTAGTGAGACTGCTTGAGTTCCGTGTTTTGTTTATTTGATCAAGAGATCTTGGAACGATAAACCATCTATTGTGGTAATTTGCAATCCGATGAACAATAAATCAAATTGGTATGGCCTAAAGGTCAAATTCTATATTTTTTAACTGCTGAATATTTTATTATGTCATTATGAAGCAGAGTTGGTAGGAATTAAATAAGGAGTTAGCTGACCAAAAAGTCAAGGTCACTGGGTCAAAGGTCAAATTTTATATTGTGACATAATGAAGCAAAGTTGTTTAGGATTAAACAAGGATTCAACTGACCAAAAGTCAAGGTCACCAGCTCAAATTTCAAGGTCAAATTTTATAGCTCTTTACTAATAAGCATTTTGTTATGACATTGTGAAGAAAGTTTATCAGAATTAAAACAAGGAGTCAACTGACCAAAAGTCAAGGTCACAGAGTTGAAGAAGTCAGTCTCACTGATACAAAGGTCAAGGAAACAGTTTGTAAATTTCTTTTCAGCCAACCATCATCTGCTGTTTGGCTATTAAAATAAACCTGCGACTGTGGTCCGTCCATCATTGTCCTTAAACAATTTTTGTTACCGTTATAACTAAAGAAGTACTGGATGGATCTTTCCAAAATTTCATATGCATGTTCCTCTTGATGCCTTGTTGTGCTGTATTGATTTTCAGGGTGATTGAAAAAACAAAATGGCTGGCAGGAGGCCATCTTTGATTTTGATAATGAAAAATTGTTACCGTTATATCATGAGAAGTAATGATAGATCTTTCTCAAATTGTATATTCAGGTACACCTTGGTGCCTAGTTGTACAGTTTCAATTTTGGGACTGATCAGAAAAACAAAATGGATTTATGAGTAATAGTTTGTTATCGTTATTTCTTGAGAAGTACTTGATAGATCATTCTCAAATTTCATATGCATGTTCCCCATGGTGCCTAGTTGTGGATGATCAATTATCGAGAGATGTGATGAACAAAATAGCCAAGACTGGCGGCCGGCCATCTAAGATTTGTGAGTAATAGATCCTTATTGCTGTTTCTGAAGAAGTATACTAGATAGATCATTCTCAAATTTCATATGTAGGTTGCCCTTGGTGCTTAGTTGTTTTTAGAACATTTTTGAAGAGATCCGATAAACAATATGGCCGACTTGTGGCCATCTTGGATTTGTGAGTTAATAGTTTGTTATTGCTATATCTTGAGAAGTACTTGATGGTTCAGTCTCAAATTTCATATATAGTTTCTCCTTGGTGCCTAGTTGTGCAAGGTTCATTTTTGGACAGATCCGGTGAATATTATGGCTGACAGGCAGCCATCTTGGATTTCGACAGTGATAGTTTGTGACTGCTCCAGGGGGAAAATATGGCCACCAGACGGCAATCTTGTTGACTATGTTAACTATGACAGTATATTATGGTTATTTTTCAAGAAATACAAGATGGATTTGGAATTTTGAACTGATCATAAAAACAAAACTCCAGGCAAGAGACCTTTCAAGTATTGTTAATTTTCAATGGAACTTCATAGAACTAAGATTAAATACATAAATGAATAATAATGATAATATACAACATTTGATATAGTGCTCTATCTAGCTAACATAAGCCTCTCTAAAGCGCTTTACAGTACATAGATATACAATTCCCATACAATTAACACAAACATTTCTATCATATACAATTCTGAGGAGTTCGCAGGAGCTGCCTTATCAGGTGCTACTACTTCTCCTATACCACCTGGCTAATATCTCCATATGTGTGTGTATGTATGTGTATTAAAATAAGAAGGGAAAAGATCCATCTTTCTAAGAATGATGAAAAATCATGAATGGTGGGCACCAAAATCCCTCTGGGATCTCTTTGTTTGAGAAGTCGGTTGAACAAAAATCAAAGTCACTGAGTTTGATCGTTGGGTTTAAAGCTCAAGGATCGATGATTCAGATGAGTCTGAGGAGCTCCCACCGATGGTGTGAAAGCGCTAAGTAATGTGTCTGTGTCGTTTTTCATATTTACATATATATATAGACATAAAAGCAGGGCCCTTTTTTACCTGTCAGTTTTTTTTAGCTCAAACTAGGTTTAAGTTAATAATAATTTCAGTATAAGGATACAACAAAAGTTTTTGGTTCTAGTACATCAAAATTCAAATGACCGTTGAGGCCATGGTCCTCCTGTCGTAATTGTACCGTGCTTAATATATGTAATATTTGTACAATTCGTATCCATGTATATGCATTGCAATCCAGGTGTTCACATCACTATAATAGACGATTTCCATTATGATCATGTCAGAATACCGGACCGTCTATCACTGCGACTTCAAAACATCCTTTTTTGGGGACGTTGAGTTGGCGCAGTGGTAACGGCCGCAGGTATTTCTGCCTAGGCGATTTGGTGCTGGAGATCGTGAGTTTGAGACCCAGATAGGGCACGAGTCAAAAAATTGTCTTCCTTCGTCATTTGTGTTTCTGTGTTTCTTATAATATATTAAACACAATGTATCATATACACTTAGTGTTGTTGATCTGAAGGTTAAAATGTGAATTTCCTGTCATAATTGTACCGTGCTTAATATATATACATATAATGTTTATTTATGTTTGTATGTTCAGGTATCTTGATGAAAGTAATCAATGAGGTATTTTGTTTTGCAGGTATGGATATGGAACACAATTACCAGGAAAGGTGAAATGACGAAGATCATTGCAAAAATATTTTAAATTCTGATGGCCAATAATGGTCTATGTTACACACAAGATAAAATGAAATTGGTCTTGATGGCATACAATAATATTATTTTCATCTCTTCTGTGCACTTTCAAGACAGAAACAAAATAAAAGGAATCATGGTGGTAAAAAAATGATGGGTAGTAGGGTGTTTGAAAGATTTGGTTTGGTTGTTTACGATGGCAGTATACTTTTGTTTGGTAGCACTTTAAGCAATATCTAGGATATAAACTATGAAGGTATGCTGATCTACAGGTCTTGCTGACCTTGACCTATATTCATAAAAATTTCTCTTGACTTGCTTACTCTAATAAACAAATAAAAAGCAAGGGGAAAACATTGAAAAATGCTGTGTGGCTTCCAGTTCTGTCCAAAATTATTCAGCAAGAACAAGATTTTTTTTCTTCGACCAGAACAGGAAATTTAACCCATTTGTAAAAGGGATCCAGTTTGCAAAACAGTGAGTCGGACCTCCTGCGGCCTGAGGGGCGGGGCCCAATAGCGAAATTTAATAAATTGTTTAAAATCCTTCTTTATGAGGAATGACAAGATATTGTCCAAAATTGTTCTGTAGTATCCTTCTTTTTCTTTATGAATGACAAGATATTAAGCTTCCTAATGCATGGTTAAAGATGATTCAAAATTTTATAAATTGCAAGCCTGACGCCGGGGCTTAATAGGGGAAATTAATTAAGTATTCAAAATTCCTTAATCTTACAGAATAACAGCATGAAGACCTTTCATCAATCTCTGCCTGGGCTAATCAATGGCAAATTCTTTTTAATCCAAATAAAACAGTTGCACTAACACTTACTCGTAAGCTTTCTAATACTCACCCCCCTCTCTACTTTAATAACCATATTATAACACAGCATGACTGCCACAAACATTTAGGACTAACATTTAATAAAAAAGATACCTGGTCCAATCATATTAGTAATATTTATGAACAAGCTTCCTCTAGATTGAATATACTGAGAATTCTAAAATATAAAGTAGATAAAAACACATTAAAAACAATATACATATCTTGCATTAGGCCAATTTTAGAATATGGAGACATAGTATGGGATAATTGCACTTAAAGTGAATCTGACTTACTAGAATCTATCCAAATTGAAGCTATGAAGATAATAACTGGATTAAGGAAAGGAACATCACACCACATATTATACTCTGAAACACAACTTGAAACATTGCAAACAAGAAGACATAATCATAAACTTACACTTATGTTTAAAATTATTAATAACTATTCTCCTACATATCTCTATAACATCATACAACCATTCCTTAATACAAATACATTTTATCCAATTAGAAATGAAAGAATATTTAATGTACCTATTGCTAGAACTAATAATTATAAAAATAGTTTTTTTCCATCTACTATGAATAACTGTAACTCTCTTGATGACTCTATAAGAAATTCTGTTTCAATCTCTAGCTTTAAATCAAAACTAAAAAAAGTATTCCCTATAACTATTTCTAAAATGTTTGATAATTGTAATCCTAGAAATCTAAATATTATTTTATGCCAATTGAGGAATAATGCCAGCGATTTAAATTATGATAGATTGATTGATCATTTGGTTGATGATTGTTCCTGTGCATGTAGTTATTTCATGGAAAATTCAATTCATTTTTTCTTTCACTGTCCTAACTATAGAAATGAAAGACATCATATTGTTTCTATATATGATATTTTAGGTTATGTTAATTTAGATGTTATATTGAATAGAGTAGTTGGTATGTCTGATGAAATTAATTTAACCATACTTAAACATACTAGCTCATATATAAGAAACACTAAAAGATTCTCAATATATAAATAGTTTATAATATGGCAGTTCTAAACAATATAATTTATTTAATTAATAAACTTGTGAGAATGTGGTCTTGAATTGATTAAAAAAACATACTGCTTCTTTCCTACTTAACAACTAATTACAATATTCTGTTCATGTATATATATATATATATATTAGGATACCGGTTATTTGTTTGGAAAAGACTAATAGTAATATAGGCTAATCCTGTTGTCTAATCCATTTATTGATACAGATGTTTACTAATTCTTTTGTTTTTCTTGTTAATTTGTTGAATGTATCAATAATAAAATATTTTGAAATTAAAACAGCATGATCAGATTTGATTTGAAGCATCCTTTGATGAAGGGAATCAATTTTGTGTAAATTGATGGAAGGAAACCCCTGGGGACTATGTGGCGGGGCTCAAAATGGGAAATGTAGTCAATTGTTTAAAATCTTTCTTTTTTTTTATATGAATGATAGGATATTGTCCAAATTTGTTGTTAACAGTCCAGTCCTTTGGTAAAGGGGGTTCATTTTGTATCGATGGAACTAAACCTCCATCCAATCCCTCAGATGGGACCAAATATGGGTAATTTAGTAAAAAAGAAATAACAAGATATTGTCAATTTTTTCCATGACTGCTTTTAAGCAACTGTATGCAGGTGGGCAAAACGTACAGGCCCTCTGGGCCTCTTGTTTCAATGTGTACGTGTACACTACTACCACCTCGTTATTAAGACGCCCTCATTTCAGTCCCAAAAATTCTTCTATATATCTTTGTATTTTAAGCTTCACTTTTAAGACTGCCTCGCTATTAAGACCAGTTTTGGAAAGTCCCAAATACCACTTTTGCACTTATTTTTTCACCTCACTACTTGGACCACCAACCAAACACAAAGTCACCTGGTGTGTATTCCACTGTGTACACCAGTCACCTGTCAAGTGTCGGATCAGTAAGCTGTGTTTTGGTGTTAAATTGGCTAATCAGTTACAAATTACTAACATTATAAAGCCTATATATAAGTTATTGGACCAAGAACACCGGTCAAAAAGTGAATTTCAGAGAAATCTGCCTGCATGGTCACCCTTGGTATTCGGACACCCCGCTATAAGAATACTTTGGTGTGGTCCCTAAGGTGGTCTTGAAAGAGAAATGATTTTACAAAGGATAAATAATTGAGGAAACCAGGATTTGAAATGTACCATGGCTTCCTTGAAGATAAAACTTATGAAGTCAAAAAATAGTACGGACTCGGGAACTTTTGTTTTTCGAAATTTGTATTTTTTTTAATTCAATTTGCATAATAAATCTGAAAATATACAGCAATCTGTACAATATCAAAATGCATTACATTACAAAACTGTTTGAATGGGTCTTCCTTGAATATAAGTGTCATACTATTGATCAATACCGGCAATATGTCGGCAGCTTCACTGGCTTGGCGGTTTACAATATCAAGGATCTGCAACATACCAAAGGTAAATATTTTGTGTACATGTACTTGCTTTGTTGTGTAAGGCTGAGGTATTCTCTGTTTTGTTTTTTTAACCAACAACATACCAATCTAATACAGGAATTTATTGATCTTCAAGCGAATTTCCATTAATCAGCAGCCGTGTATGTTAGGACTGCTGGTCTGTGTGTGTCGTTAAATTCATCCTGTTAATAAAAAAAATTAAAACAAATAACTTGTTTAGTCAGACATCTCACACAAGTAAAAGATGGGGTTTTTTTTATATAAAACAAGGATGTTTTGGTGCATAAAAACGACAAACAGAGCTGTATTGGACCGTCGCCAATATACTGAGTAATCAATCATCCCCCCCCCCTTCTCTCTGACATAATCATGACAGGCATTCAATTAATTACGCTAATCACACCTGGTTACAGGGTGCCTCTATTGAGCCTATTGTAACATCAGTCATGGTTGAATGCAGACAGGTAGCTAACGCGGGGTACCTTTTGGGATTATAGCATTATTGACATATTATAGTTATGTAAAATTCAGAGGGGAAGTTTACCATACCCATCAATGACCCCAACTTACCTGAACACGTGTTACAGTCTCGGGGGGGGGGGGGGGGGGGGGGGGGCGCGCTACATGTTTACCTGTATATATTATCGTCCTTCAACAAAACCAATGGCGACATGTATTTCCTTCCGTGAAAATGTAGCTCTATTTCAGAAACCAGCATTGATGCAACTATCTGAAAGGTCCTGCTAGCAATTACAAAAACAAAGCAAAATATATATTACAAAATGAATATATGTTATTTGGGTACAATAAAAGGGTAACGGTTTTGCGGCATATGACATGTTTACACGGGGAAAAGGACAATTTTGTACATGTATGACGCATTGAGGTTGATTTTTAGCAAATAACAAATTATTCTCACTTCAATCGCAGGGAAATAGATTTATGTGATAAAATTACCGATAAATACCTATATATCGTCAATATATATAGGAATTTATCGGTAATTTTATCACATAATTTTATACATGTCCCTGTGCTTCAATCAAACACAAATTATTCTCAACTCAACAAACACAAATTACACCAACATATTTGTTAGGTCTTGAAGTAGTAATACTATAAAAGAACCACAGATCAAATCATAGGTATTTTCGTTAAAAACCGCATCTGCATGCAGTCAACCCAAAAAAGGGTCATCAACCCTAATTGATGGATATTGAACGAACACGCGTCAGCTTCCCATTAAATACATTAGAAGGGTGCATGTATGCATAAAGCACCGGCCGTTTCGCCATATATATGGTGATAGAAAGTTACAAATACAAGTATAACTTCTAATTGATAGATTCATGACCGTTTTTATTCATAATGTTCAATATGTAGAAAATTATTCCGTTGTTACTCTGTTTGACCACACTGCCCACATAGTCCTCAAACACGCTGTCCACATAGTCCTATCAATTTAAAACATGTATACGTCGAATCGTCGCCATGTTTTTGACGCGAATCATGAAGCTTGCAAAAACACTAACACGATAAGGCAGAGATTATTCAATTTTATTGTCAAACTATGATGTGCTACAAAATTTGGATAATTTTACATAGTAATAAACAGGAATTTACTGTATTGGGCCTTCAGGCCATTGGTATTGCAGCAAAAACAACATTTCATACAATTAAGGATATCTATACATTACAAAAATATTCATTTATATTATGAACAACAATCTACGTTGTACATTGATAAATTTGCGACCAGTTGTACGCACACAAGGGTATAAAGCATAAAAAAATACTCGTGAAGTGATGTCATTCACTGGAGTTGACAGAAAATACAGTACGTACATCATAGTTAAAGAATAATACACTTAGCTTGCAATGTCGAACGAAGTACAATTGCAAACGGAGGACAGTTTCGTCATATTTTCGAAATGTAATTGCATGGTCGGATTCGGAAATTAAAAATTTGGACAATATGTACCGTTCATAGTTTTTGCATCAACGGAACGAGGTTTCTTTCACGTTATTAAGCAGTGTTAACATGTACAGATAACAGATAAACATAATTTATTTGTTAAACGACATACAAATACCACACTCACCTCTGCGAAAATTGCAACAAAGAGAATTCCGTTGTCAAAGAATGTGATGAAGAAATACCTTGTCCCGTATAATAAATCAATCTGTACATCAACGGAACACTTTTTTAATGACCGCGCCCTTAAGCAGTGTGAACAGAGAAGCTTGCTCTTAATTTCTAAACAAAACACAGTAGGCCTATGTGCATACGGACGACGAATGTGACCAAGAAAGTCTTTGTTCCCGTGTCATTTTAAATCAATCTGTACATCAACGGGACAAGATTATACTCGCCACGGTCTTGAGAAGTGTAAACAACAGGTAACCGATAACAATTTTTTTTAAACAAGATTTATTGCATACACCATGAAAATAACACCGTTCATAACTCTTACATAAACGGAACGGCGGGAACGATGTTTTCTTCTCCATGTTATGTTACAGTGTTGACATGTACCGATATATCTAATACCCTCAAACAATTTTCAAATTCAACAAACAGTCCCTAAATCCTACATGACCATAGCAAACATTTGAATTTAAACAGTACTGCCTATTATTATTAATAAAATGTGGCTCCAAACTTAAATGATCAACATGAACACATAAACTGTTATGGCACAGATGGGAACAGTCCAATTCACTAGATATGTCTAAATTCCCAGTAAAAACAATAAAAGAAAGTCTGTGGGCATGTCTTTTTTTCCACTTCAAATCCCTAGGGTCCCTAAAAGATAAAACTCCATATTTCCTATTCTTTGTGAGTAGTCCATTCCATATTCTGCAAATGCCATTTTCTGGGGTAATCAAAGAATTTTCCAATATTTTGTATTTGTAACTTTCAAAGAATTCCTCCATTTTAACTTTTAATTTTGGTGTAGGAATACACAGTAGCACTAAATATGCTAATTAGGTGTTCTTAATATAGACACTAGCCACTCAAAAGAAAATTTAATGAAATTTTAAAAAAAATTAATTAATTTAATTTTTTAAAATGATATTTAAGTTGTGCATTAAAATTAATTTCACTTTCAATACAGATATACAACATAGAAAAATCACGCAAATTTTTATGAGAATCGGTCAAGAAACATGGATGTGACAGACAGAAAACCCTAATCTTGTCAGACATATAGGGCTTAAAATTTTTTGATTTTTTTAAGTACTTATTTCCATAAACTGTCATCTATTTGAAACATTTCGGCGTAAACAGAATAATTATAGGACATATAGAATAGGAGATATGTTGATTTTAAGAAACCATACCCTACTGTAAATCTATGTTAAATTCACTAGTCATTTACTGTGTATATTTGAGACCACAAGTATTAGGAAAAATGTAATATCTTTTGCAATAGTAAAGATATTTCATTTCTGTAAAATGATTTATGAAACTAAATAATGCCAGTACATTCCCAAATGAAGTGCTTCCAATTTCAATCTTCAAATTAAATTTCTTAAGAATTTAAATTCAATTGTTTTAAAAATTCAATTTGTTTGCTTGAAAATTGAACATTTAACTGCCTGTAAAGCATCATTCAGTCTCAATAAGATGAGGAAATGTTCTAGAGACAGTTGCAAAGACCTACACAGGCCAATTAGATTGAGTGGCCACCCATGGATTTACACACAATCACTAGTATACATGCATACACAGATAGACTGTCTATGCCATAGGCAAGTAGGGGGGGGGGTAGTTATTTGTAGGGGCCTCTCTCTTTGATAATAAGGCTCCCCTGACTTCTGAAATATGTTTGAAGATGGACATCAAACAGGCTATCATTTGCATATAATAGTGACCAGACAAGTTGTAAGCATCACTTTAAATCTGGAATTTGAATACAACTGACCATTATCAACTGACCACTACTGACCACTACTATGAAGGGAGACAGAAAGAGAAGGAGAAATCATTTTCAACTTGGAAAAAACCCAAAGAACAGACCTAAGGGCCAGACACTAACTGTTGAAGAGGATCTACCAGCTTATCAACCTGAAGACCAGTTACCTGTAAAGACCAGAAGACTGACTGCCGAGGAGTTTCAGCTGGTGACAAAGACTAGCTCTGATGGTAGATCAGTCATAGCCTCAGATACTGGCGGCGAACCATGTCCAGCCCGGATACTCCGTCCAGTAGCTGTTCCACCAGAAGAATCAGAATCTCAGGAATCTCAGGCCACTGAAATAGAAGGGAACAGAATTATTGACGTTATTCTGATGGTCAAGATGTGGAATGACATCATAACACTGCACGCAGGACAATCTAATACCTGTCTGATACCAGACTTTAAACTCAACAACGAGAGGAAATGGGCTCTGGGATGGAGTTGCTCCGTGCTGTGTATGAGGTGCCAGTACAGATCTCCGATGTTCAAGCTCTACAGGGAAGCGGACTCGGAAAAGCCTGGACCAAAACCAGCTCTGGTCAACAAGTACTTACCCTCAGCTCTGTGTGGCCAGTCAGTCAGCACGAAGGGGGCCAGGTTGCTTCTTGGACACCTGAATATACCTGCAGGAGCCAAGAGCGGAATGCAGCGACAGGCAAATCAGGTGTCAAGAGAGATTACAGCTCTGAATAAGAAAGACATGTCCGAGAAGACCAGACAGGTATTAGAAGCAAATCAACTGAGGGGAAATGAAGATCCAAGCACCATTGGGCTAGCACTGGATGGGCGGTACAATAGCACAACATTTGGAAGTGCTAAGAAGCCAGGGATGAATGCCTCACAGGGAATCTGCCTGGGTATTGAGACATCCACAACAAAGAAATGGATACTAGCGCGAACCCTACATAACAAACTTTGCTGGACAGGTGCTTGGCTGAAGGGAAAAGGGTATGATGTCAAATGTCCTGGAGGCCACCCAGACTGCACGGCCAACACTGACAAGTTTGATGGTCTGTCGGAGTACGCCATGGGAAAGGACATTGGCGATCAATTAACCAGACAAGGTGTTTTGGTAAAATATGCCACAACGGACGGTGATGGCACTGGAGCCAAAGGCCTTGAAGAAGCCATGCGAGCCCTACACCCGATGTGGAAAGTAGAGAGACAAGCTGATCCCACTCACCTAGGGAGAGCACAGTTTCGAAAATGTAATAGTGCTCAGTTCAGCGAGTCCATGTTTCCTGGTCGAACCAGACTCATGAGGGCACACTCCCAAAAAATATTTTCCCAGGATTTGAAAGCCAGGAGCAGTCTGATTTTTAAGGAGCTGATGAAACAACATAATGGAGATATGGACACAATAACAACCCGTTTACCTGCTGTGTTAGATGCTACTGTTTCGTGCTACTCAGGTGACTGTTCAAAGTGTAAGCTGCATTCTGTGGTGTGTTCTGGTGGTGACAGCAACAACTGGTGGACACGCTCGATATTCCTGGGTTCGAACCAGATTCATCAGCTTCAGATGACAACAGATGACCAGATACTGGTACTGGAGCTCCTAAAAATGAAACTGAGTACCAATACTGTTCGAATGATGAGACTGAATACCTCAACACAGAAGAATGAGGGATGCCACCGAGGGATTAACGTTGCATTACCAAAATACCAAAATTATGCGCGAAACACTGAGGGGAGGTTAGACAACACAATCCTAACCCTAAATAACACAGCAGGTAAAGCCATCCAACAGAAAGTTGAACATTTTGGAGGTACACTGAGTGCAGAGGTAAAGTGCAAGCTTAACCAAATGAGCTCAGAGGAATTATACCAACGTCAACGGCAGTACCTACCAGAGGTCCAGAAAAGAAATCTTTCGTTGCTGGCCCAAAAACATAAGGATCATGCAAAGAAGTCCAGGTGTGCTCGGAAGTCTGATTACAGGAGAGGTCAACTTGATCCAGTCATCAATCAGTCTAGGGGAGATAATCGGCCTGAGGACCATCTCTATTAAAAAGAGAAGAAAATGACATTATTTAAAACATTTTTGAAAATATGAGGCAAAATTCTAAATTCAAAATATGTAATAACAAAAAAACATTACATATATATGACTACCTTTTGAGGGAGCCTCCACGTGGTGGTAGTTGGAACTATTGTCTCTTTAGATTCAATAGAAATATTGTATCTTTAGATCAATAGCTAATACCCTCAAACAATTTTCAAATTCAACAAACAGTCCCTAAATCCTACATGACCATAGCAAACATTTGAATTTAAACAGTACTGCCTATTATTATTAATAAAATGTGGCTCCAAACTTAAATGATCAACATGAACACATAAACTGTTATGGCACAGATGGGAACAGTCCAATTCACTAGATATGTCTAAATTCCCAGTAAAAACAATAAAAGAAAGTCTGTGGGCATGTCTTTTTTTCCACTTCAAATCCCTAGGGTCCCTAAAAGATAAAACTCCATATTTCCTATTCTTTGTGAGTAGTCCATTCCATATTCTGCAAATGCCATTTTCTGGGGTAATCAAAGAATTTTCCAATATTTTGTATTTGTAACTTTCAAAGAATTCCTCCATTTTAACTTTTAATTTTGGTGTAGGAATACACAGTAGCACTAAATATGCTAATTAGGTGTTCTTAATATAGACACTAGCCACTCAAAAGAAAATTTAATGAAATTTAAAAAAAAATTAATTAATTTAATTTTTTAAAATGATATTTAAGTTGTGCATTAAAATTAATTTCATTTTCAATACAGATATACAACATAGAAAAATCATGCAAATTTTTATGAGAATCGGTCAAGAAACATGGATGTGACAGACAGAAAACCCTATTTTCAGCCTTGTTAGACATATAGGGCTTAAAATTTTTTGATTTTTTTAAGTACTTATTTCCATAAACTGTAATCTATTTGAAACATTTCGGCGTAAACAGAATAATTATAGGACATATAGAACAGGAGATATGTTGATTTTAAGAAACCATACCCTACTGTAAATCTATGTTAAATTCACTAGTCATTTACTGTGTATATTTGAGACCACAAGTATTAGGAAAAATGTAATATCTTTTGCAATAGTAAAGATATTTCATTTCTGTAAAATGATTTATGAAACTAAATAATGCCAGTACATTCCCAAATGAAGTGCTTCCAATTTCAATCTTCAAATTAAATTTCTTAAGAATTTAAATTCAATTGTTTTAAAAATTCAATTTGTTTGCTTGAAAATTGAACATTTAACTGCCTGTAAAGCATCATTCAGTCTCAATAAGATGAGGAAATGTTCTAGAGACAGTTGCAAAGACCTACACAGGCCAATTAGATTGAGTGGCCACCCATGGATTTACACACAATCACTAGTATACATGCATACACAGATAGACTGTCTATGCCATAGGCAAGTAGGGGGGGGGGTAGTTATTTGTAGGGGCCTCTCTCTTTGATAATAAGGCTCCCCTGACTTCTGAAATATGTTTGAAGATGGACATCAAACAGGCTATCATTTGCATATAATAGTGACCAGACAAGTTGTAAGCATCACTTTAAATCTGGAATTTGAATACAACTGACCATTATCAACTGACCACTACTGACCACTACTATGAAGGGAGACAGAAAGAGAAGGAGAAATCATTTTCAACTTGGAAATAACCCAAAGAACAGACCTAAGGGCCAGACACTAACCACGGGCGCTCGAATCTGGACCCCGCCCCCTTTACTCGCCAAATACTCTTATATTATCAACAGGGTAAGCAACTTTTTTCCGAACGGCCTCCCGGAACCTCTCTGGCTTCATCTTTTTCAAAGTAAAAACTAACGCTGTTACAACGTTTAGCGCGAACCCAACGTACCTTGCGGTTTCAATCGACTAATTTTTTGTTTTTAATGCATGCTGAACCTCTAAGCGATCCAGTTTCCCACTTCAACACAGATTTTAGAGCGTCGATTTGTCAACTGCGGCAGGCTACGGGTCGACCGGCCGGAAGTTGATGCTCCGCGAAGACTGGGTTGTAACATGCATTCTGATTGGTCAATAGCATTATAGTGAAAAATGTGTGGTAAATTTGAGTGGGAAAATGTCCTCGAAAGCGATCGAGTATTTCAGCATTAATGAATGGTAAATTAATAATTGTCATTTTGATAATTTAATTTTGATGGCAACATATATATCTATTTAACATAATCCAAAGTAGTAATGGAACTGTAACTAATTTTTTCTCTCTTTTTTTTTCACCAATAATACCCTGCAGTGTGCAGTTATCATATACGAAAATTTGAACAAAGTTGTTCAGTTGTCTGTACCAAAAATTGATTATTTTAACGTATCTTAACCTGAATCGAATTCCCTGCTAGGTCAGAAAACTGGTGGAGCTGCATCAGTTTTGTCGACTCTGTTAGAGTAATATGAGCTTTGCTCCATGTAAAAACCTTTTGTTTTGTTTTTTAATTGGCAATATTTTTCTATCTAATAAATCAATTAAATTATTTATCTGTAGTGATCAAGACTTTTACCCAGTTTATTTTGCCAATCTGGTGATAAACATTATTTATAATTTAGTTCACTTTTCTATTTACCAGGTAACTGTTAATAGCTGTGTAAAAATATGAGAAAAAGTGATAAATGTAATGGCTTTGCTGGGGCTCGAACCTTGTTACCCTTGTCTATTCAGCTCAACGCCGCAGCTCACGCTTGTGTAAGGCAACTACATCAATGCACATCTTTTTTGTAACAGCTGTACTATTTGTGCTCATAATATTGTATGCGAGAAGATTCATAAATGTTCGTATCATTTTTAGTTATTATCATCATGTTATGATCAACACTAACAAAATGATCAGTAGCCTGCAGGTGTTACAAGATGACCTGCCAAAAAATTACCCTAGCTGTTCACAGGGCGATATTTGACACTTTACAATGTCTTTTAAATTTACTGAATTAGTGATAAATAATAAAACAAGTAGGGTTGCATTCTTGAAGTCATAATATCTATTGTTTCAAATTACACACAAATATATAGTGTATCTTGCTTATTGGTTAAACAAGGAACATGATTGAGCAATAGGCATATAACCTTCATGTGCATTTGTATATATAACCCCCCTCCTTGCATTGTCTTCCTATAATATATCAATTTTAACAAACATGTATTTTACATGTATGTTATAACACAAATTAAAACTCCTCATGAATTCACTTTCAACCAATCTCATGACAACCAGATGATAATTTAAGACAATGTACAGGATGTGTAGTAGTACATGACTGTATATTGATACATGAATGTATATAATTTACCATTACCCGGTATATGGTTTCACCTACTGTACAATACATACATACATTATGTATGTACTCGAGTTCAAAGTTGTAAATACATGTATCAGATGCATAGAATACAACCAATTAAAATATGATACTTTTTTTTTTAAATATTTGGCTAGATCGATATAACTATCACAATCCTGATATGCTGATAGCTAGCTGATTTTGACCATGTGAGGCATTGAAAGCCTATATACATGTACAATTGTATGTGTTGAGTACCAACTCAGATCCACTTACATGTAATATGTATTAATTACTGGCATGTTATATGAACTGAGATGATTTAAACACAAAAACCAAACAACAAAAAAAAGAAACTGTCATCTGTACATGTAGGGTAAAGTAATACATTTGTTCCTGGTAGTTTATACATCCTTATTTTACTCATATTGCCTATGAATGCCAAATATACATGCATGTATAATGTTAGCAGTTCAATGCTTAAATAATACACCTAAGAATTATTAATTTTTGGTGATGGAAAGGACAGATGCTCAAATCTCTTATCTTCATGTATAGCCTTTCAGTAAATAAATATAACAAGAGGAACGATGGGCCTGTAGTACTCAACTGACTTCTTGACCTACAAATGTACAGATCTAGAGTCAAGGTCAATACACTTAAAAAGATTAAAATATCTTTCCTATCATTAACATTTGTCAAGAAGATTTTTTTTGTTACTTTATATCTGAAATGAATAATCCAAAGTAATGGAAGATTTATAATCATATTCAGTTTGTATCATACATTGTATTTTATTTTTCAATATTAACCATTTTACAGCAGGACAGATCATCTGCAATAGCTTGTCCAGGTGAAGCGCACATGTTCTCAACCTCCTGTTGATGAGGGATAGTAATTAAACACCTGCAGGCCATCAGTTGAAACTGCCCATCCTATTGCTACCCCTGCTTGACCTGGTTGCATGATTCTCCTGCAGTTAACAACAACTCTTGGAAAGGTCTGACCCTGTGCCTTGTGAATGGTTAACGCAAATGCCAGATTGAGAGGAATCTGCATTTTTTCTGCGACTACTTTTGAGATACTTGGATCATATGCAGTGAATGCTATCATGTCCAATTTTACAGGAACGTCACTGAATTGTACAATTGGCGTATCTGCTTCCAAAGAAACTACTGTTCCTCGACTTCCATTCACAAGAGATGGTGACAAGTTTTTCAGGAGAATCACAGGGCAACCAACCTTCAAAGCTAACACCTTTTTGGCCATGATTTTTTTCAGTCGGTTGGTGTCTCCGCTGCCCTCAGATCGGAATACTGACATTTCCCCTGGCATTTCCTGAAGACAGGATCCATTATGACAGTCCACTTCAAAAATTTTTGCGTATAAACAAACTGGTGGATCCCCTAATGATAATGGCCGTGACAATGAATACATCAAATTGACGGTTGTTACAGACGGATGACCCCTTTCCAGTTCATTAATGGCTGTAATTAACTGAGTGTCTGTTTGTCTAATGACATGTCTCAGGGAGAAATTATGAGTACAGTGTAATAATGTGTTCCCATACATCTGACGAAAAGGCATATTTCCCAGGATCCATATATAAGTCATTGGCTACAGGTGATAACTGGAAGAAGTCACCAACACAAACAATTTGGATACCTCCGAAGAAGTGTTCATGCTTTCCCCTGACAAAGCAGCACACATACTCCACTTGTAGATAGTAAAATGAAATAAATTAAATTTTGTACATAAAGTTAAGTGTAGTTGATGTTGTTTTATTATAAGCCAGAATGCAGGTAATAGAGCCAACACTGTGTGTTTAGTTGGATGGGTAGTGGGGCCTTCACTCCTCCGCTGGATACCCAATGGTATGCAGGGTGATCGAGCAATTAAGAAATATGATACGTGTATCGATCACAACAGCACGTATCGTATTATTATTGGAGGTGGAGGAAAGCTGGAGTACCCGGAGAAAAAACACTGACCTACAGTCAGTATCTGACAACTGTGCATGCCCCATATACATATAAATGTATAGGTTTCAAACTCGCAACCTAGACATGGAGGACTAATGGCTGTAGAAAGTCTTGACACCTTCACCATCTGTCCGCTACATGCGGCCCTTGTACATATTGTGTACATATATACAGTATGCATATATACTGAACAGGGATAATTTTGGCTCTTAAAACCTATGGGAGAATTTAACGGATTTTATGAGATTAGTAAAATTTCTGTGAGATTTATCTATATAAACTAATACTTTTTTGAAATTTTAATGAGATTTTCAGGAAAAATATGGGTAAAAATTCCACAATCCCCCCCCCCCCCCCCCCACGAGTAATCCCTGCTGTATATATGATATAGTACAATGCCAGACTTCCATTTTAGTGTACTCATTGATTTATTGTATATATAAATGCTTTTCATTACAATTGAACAGTGACTCGTCAGGAAGGGCCCTATTATGTATATACTGTATGATGACCCTAAAAGACTATCAGTTGAAACATGTGAACTTGTCCTTTGATCTGTTTGAACTTAATCATGAGTTTGGTTAATTTGCAAAGTGGACACATTCACAACAAAATGTTAAACAGCTAGGAAATGTAAGATTTGATCTTGACCTTTGATCTCAATATCTTCAGGTTTTGTCAGTTGTAGTGACTAGACACCTTGTTTGATTCTAACTTATTCAACTTTACTTCAAAATGTCATAAAAAATGTTATAGCAATTGATAAATGGAAAATTTGACCTTAATCTAGTCAACTTAATATGTGGTCAGTTGACAACTGATTCGATTTTGACCAACTTTGCTTCATTATTCCTAACAAGACTATGTAATATAATTTTAATCGATTAATATAAATTTTGATTTCATTTAAAATCACAAACAGTTTATAATTTGCTTTAACTGGAAGTCACCAGGTTCTGACACTGACTAAATGTTATGGTCAGTTTACAAAGGTGTCCAGTTTGTAGTAATACAGTGTAATACTGTTCATGAACACATGTAGCATGCTTAAGTCTTTATTGCTGATATATTCTTTTTACTGAATTTCTGTCACAACTCTAACTCCTATAAGCCATCATTTCCAATTATTTTTGAATTTAAAGGAATTCTTGAAAATAACCATAGTAAATGGAAAATTATCTAACACATACAATTGTAGGGAAGGCGGGGTGGGGGGGGGGGGGGGTTAAAAACAATATTTGAAAGCACAAACATTTAATTTAAAAAACTTGTTTGTTTACTACAGTATATAATAGACCCTAGACCCTTCTAACTGTTCTTTTTACCTTAGATTATAAACATTATAAAATTATTATATATCTATATATACAGATAAAAAAGAACATTATTGATTCACTTGCCTGCCCCTGGATGTTAACAACATACATGTATACTGTACAGTACATTTACACTGTACAATGTATGAGCTAAATACAATATGCAACCAGTATATAATGTAGTAATAATATGGAATGCTGGTTTACAAATCATGTTGAATACAATTAACATCGTGAATTTTTAATTTTAATGTGCAAATATATATTAACAATTTGACATCATTTGAAAATTAATACAGTGAACATATACATGTACACTATTATATATCGTATATATATATAGTTGTCAACTTTTGTAAACAGTACCAGATAAATTCATGCATATCATCTCTAAAGTGTATTAATAATAATATCAGCAGATATGAAGAGTCTATATCAGGTTTATAAGTATATGTGACCTAGTCAAAGCATGCACCATGATTTACAAATGAGGATGATTCTTCATCTTCATCTGATGATTACGGATCGTGAAAAGAGCTGGGGACCACAAAATTAAAAGTACCACGGTATACCACGGTATTTAGGCAAATACCGCGGTACGTACCACGGTATACCACCTTGATTGAATGTTTGATGTAGCTTAAGGTCTCTGGCTGTTTTTGAAGCCAATCAGCAACAGGCCTGTCATAAGTTTCTTTTTGTTTTATCCTCTAATATTGTTTGAGTGAAGCTACATGTATGTCTGTCCTGGCTAGTTGATCAACAAACTTATAGGAAATTATAATTAAATCATATTGGAATTCCAATCGATCTACATGTATGTAACAAATATTTAATTGATAAGTTAAATGAAAGTCCCCAAAAAACCGGTACAGGACTAATGTACCACGGTACGTACCGTCACAACTTTATACCACAGTATACCGGTAAAACCGCCCAGCCTTAATCGTGTGAAGGGGTTGGTTGCACAGAGGCGTGATTAAATCAAAGTACTGAAAGTACTGAAACGCTAAAACTTCTAACAAAAGTATGTATTTTTTAACAGCTATTAAAGTGATTTTGTTGTGTGGGTTACTAAGTTTCGATATCGGAAGGTTTCAGAATAGGGATTAGGTTAGTAAGTATTTAGAGTAAACATAATTTACACGCAAATTGTTTAGATTGACGAGTTGTTTTCAATGTACATGTACAATTTAGTGCAGTGCTTTTAAAATTTGACTAAAATATCTTTTTTTTTATTTTGAAATGAATATTGATCAATTTACAGGGAAGCGAATATGTTTCTTTTAATATATGCATTGAAATAAACGGTATTAGTTTGTTAGACACAAAATGAATCTTTATTTCATCAACCTTCCCTGCAACACTTAAAACAATTTAAGCAAAAAATCACACCTGAGATCCAGTTGGAAATGCAAGATGAGGATTAATTACGGGAGCAATGGCAGATCAAAGTTGAAACGACATATACTGGTTTGTTTTGATAATAAAATGTTTGTTTGTAAGTTAATAACAGTTTGCATTATGAAGTAGACATATCATACCAACCTCCTAAAAGTACGATTAATGAAAACGGATGTAATGTAGCAATTTAAACATTTCGTTTCATTTCATTCTATATCATACATATGTACATGTATATCTCATAAAAGATTTAAGATATGATGTCGTTTGTAGAAAACCAAATGCGACATTAACTTTAGAACATATATATAAACTATTAAGTCTTATAAACATTTAAGACATCGGATAAAGAATATCCGTGCATCAGAGACACTAACGTATGCACATGCATAGTAAGTCAAACACATCTGTATGAACATTAAACGATAGGTCTCAGAAGGATCTTGGTACCCACCATAGACTATCTTCATTTGATTTTTAAAAAAGTTGGAATTTTTTCCCTTCTTTTTTCTTCTTAAGAAAAGGCATTATCAACTGAAAGATGGTATTCTGTGAGCTAAATGTCCAAGATGGCCGTCGGTCAGAAATCAAATCAAAACCAGGACTGTTGGCTATGAAGCGATTATATAATACAAGTTTAATACAAATTGCATGACAGTACACACGCACCTGTTAGCGGTGTGTCTGGGACATACCACGATCCGTACATACGAGTGTATATATAGCACCGATCGCGAGAGCTCGAGGTTATACCCTATACACCGAGAGGTTGTGTATACACAGAGGGGTCAAACTAAGAACAGAGATGTAATATTTAAATGAGCTGTGGGAGTGAAAAATTGATTTCTTTGTTACAAATTGCATATAGATTATTAAAGTCATCATACTTATCAACAATACCATGGGAACATCATTTCCTTTAATGTTCAGGCTTTCAAATAGTTCATATATCATGCGTTTGGTAGTTATTCAAGCTTTTCCGGAGCGGGAGGGGAAAAAATGACATGGGTCAAAAGGTCACAGAATAGTGGCAGCAATAGACGCCAAAACTACTCGTAGTTTTAGCGCTAAAAAGTGGACAAATGAATTGGTTGGCCATAGTGTATGGGGGGGGGGGGGGGGTGTCAACTGAGCTGTTAACACAAATAAATCTAATGAAATATATGGTATTATTATATGGATGAATATCATGATATTATCTAGACTAGTAAAAGGGATCTTTGATATGACTTGGGATTTTGGGAAACATTTACAAGATTCGAGAACGTTTACATGTGTCACTGACACTGTCAGTATTTCCACCTTTACCTGCTGAAACAATCTGGCACTCAGCGTGCTGATTTCTTCGATGATAAGTACGTCGGTGGCGCATATTCTGGTCCTGTTGTTTTTGTCCGCTTGACATTTTCTTGCCGCTTCATCGTCACCGAATCGACCATCCAAAATACCTGCCCACATGATGGATTGTGGTAGCATGCATGGCTAAACTGGGTCGCCGTAATAGCAACAGATTTCCCAGTGTTTTTCAGACTCTTAGCAGCATCCCGCACGAGGACTCTTTTCCCTGTACATGCCTGTCCTAATATCAATAAGTTTAGCCCCTAGGGATCCACTGGAATGCACATTCTTGTTCATTTGTTAAAGCATCGTGATGAACACATGTCAACATGTAAACACATCGAAATCTATTTTTCGCTCCAAGCGTCAAAAAATACCGACCAATCAGTTTGCTTGTTACAAACCAGTCTTCGTGAGACATCAACTTCCGGCCGGTCGACCTGTTGTCGAGCGGCAGATGACAAATCGATGTTGGTAAACACATGTTGGAAGGGGAAACTGGATCGCTTAGAGGTTCAGCATGCATTAAAAACAAAAAATTAGTCGATTGAAACCGCAAGGTACGTTGGGTTCGCGCTAAACGTTGTAACAGCGTTAGTTTTTACTTTGAAAAAGATAAAGCCAGAGAGGTTCCGGGAGGCCGTTCGGAAAAAAGTTGCTTACCCTGTTGATATTATAAGAGTATTTGGCGAGTAAAGGGGGCGGGGTCCAGATTCGAGCGCCCTTGATTGTACTATGTATTTCTTAAGATGTGAATGGCTTACTAGTTAGGGCATTGGGATAGCAATGATAACCTCATCTAACTCCTAAGTACATTGATGTATAATACATTTTGTACAATGAAGAGTGTAGCAAAATGAGAGGGGCGTATCTATATGAAACACAATCAATATTTTTCTGGTTATAATTACATGTAATAGTTCATCTTTACGGCCTGTTAAATATTGTTTATGTTATATTTTTTATTATATGTTTTAATGGTCGTTAGCAATAATATAGCTCCGTGCAGTAACAAATTCTCAGGTCCCTGTGCAGTACACGTGTGTTTTGTCAGTACCCGCATATAGGTAACACTACTTCTGGTATATAGGCAGCAACAGTACCGTTTCGATTCCTCATCGTACTATTTGATCAATCAATTTCCTGTTTAGCTCCTATCATTATTGATGCGAGACGTAGCTCCTCAAATCTGAAATATTGTCCCATTACCCCAAATTAAAAGGAAAATCCGGACCGGTTGCATGTAAGCAGAGACGTATTAAGCCTTTATACGTCTCTGATGTAAGGTTATGCGTCTCTGGTAAAACATTTTAAATATCTAATTCATACTACACTGGAGTACCTGTTATAAATGCACTTTGGCTATGGCATATTCAGGTAAGAGGTAACACATATTGGTAAATACTTTACCTGTTAATTCACAGGTACATGTAGGTATCGTTATGCCCTATGGCTATATGATATATACGTGGCTAGACAAGTACAGAGGCATACACGTTCGCTGTTCCAAATAAGACGCAAACGGTACGGAAGTGCTGAGGAAATCCTAAGCAAATGTTACGGATGACGGTTATACAAAAGCGGAAGCATATAAGGAATGAATATATCCACGATACATGTACATAGGAAGAATGTATGAGTGAATGAAAATAAATGTCTCCTGAATCATAACGACAAAGCCGGTCGTAACACGGATATATATCTGTGTACGTAGTGGCGTTAAACACGTAACTAACTAAACGTATCTATCATAAAAAACACTAGTCATGGGTATGCTAACAGATTAAAGCGACGACACACAGGTAATAAATTATTACGGTTAGAAGCATTTCTACCTGCTTACCAAATCGAAACCTATAGTGGTTACGGGTCTTTTAATCAAAAAGGCCGACTGAAAGAAAATCTGTGCTACCACGGACTTAGATTCCGTGGTGCTACCGATCAGGGACGTATATGTGAGAAATTTCTTTTTGAGAAAACAGTTTTGTTTGTACATTTCATCTATATAAATTATTTTTGTTCTTGTTTAAGTCTATAGCGACAGGAAAGTTATACATGTATCATTGAGCATATAACCGCGTTCCCCTTTTCAATTTGAAAGACAAACTAGTGCATGTCGGTAACTATTTTCAATTAAAAAGCAGGGACATATACGTCCCTGTAAAAAGATAATACATGTGTATACTTACTAATGTAATTTTTAAGTCTTTATATGCAATTTCTTTATCGATCATATATATGGAAATCTTATCTGTCGGATCCCTGGTACTAAAGAAACGTTATAGCATGCCCCGAGGGGTATGTGCTGCTGAGTATACAGTACCGAAGATACAGGTGTCTAATGCCCGGGCCAATGTCAGATAACATCGGTACAGAAACATACCACACTATGCTGGTCACGTTGTAAGTACTACTGAACACACGTATGAACAGACACGTATATATGTATTTGTATAGAATCGTCCCCGCCGTCTTGTACATTACATGTGAATGTTAAATGTTTTATCATGTATAAAACTATATGCTGTATTCTATAATAAAAGTCAAGACCACAGTCATATATCTATAGTGATAATACGTCACTGGTAAGATATAGCGTCCCTACTCAAACAAACAAGCAGTCTCTGGTAAAACGTATCACCCGAGCTGGTCAAGATATTGCACCGCTGACGATTTACAGACAACACCTCAAAATTAGATTGAGTAGCAAAACTACAAGACATTTTGTTCCTTTGTGCTCAATACATGTTGATGTAATTTGCTACAACTTCATATATGAAATTTTAAATGTACACCGACACATGCAATAATATGTAAAACCTCTGATGCACGTACAGATACATATATATTAACAAAACTCGCAATACATTGTTAAAAGTTCAAATACACATTAGACCTATTTAAAACACAAAATATGCTGAAATAATCTAACAGTTATGATTATTTGTTAATGATTAATCAAGTTTCTTTGTCTGCTTAGGATTTATGCAAGGGCTTTGGCACTACATTTATTTATTTTTTTATTTATTTGATCTATAACTTTCTTCATAAGATAGAATAAAGATTAGCTTCCCTTCATTAGAATATGACATGAAGTCATTACCTACTGGCTTTTACAAATTGAGTGTCTCTGGCATCCGTAAGTCCAATTCACAGCTGACCAATTAACACTAACGACCGTATCTCGACCAGAAACGCTTGACTGATTTTTGACATCTCCTGATTACGGGGGAATGTATGGAATTGTGCTCGGGGCTGTTATTTCCCTGACCACGGGGGGGGGGGGGGGGGGGGTTCCCACCTTCCCCACTTTTTATATAACAAAGGAAAGTGTTGATATAAGAGAACAATGGCAAACCAATTATAGTCTGTTTCATACTAGGTAACTTACCTGTGTAAAAGTTACCTGTGTCATTTACCTGTATATGACTATACAGCCTATATGTAGTATATAGTGAAAAATACTTTGATTTATATCTATACTTATTACTTATTAAATTAACAGCAATATAAGACATAACACATGATTACATCAGAAAAACATTAATTTTTACTTTTTAACTATTCATTTCTTTAATTTTTTATTAATTAATATTTATTATTATTTCATATTACACAAAATACAATACAATTTAGTACATATCATTCATATTTAACAACTACAATTATATCAAAATGTGTTCTGGTTATTTGACACTTCATTAATGTTACACATAGAGAAATACACAATTATTAATACTATTTCATGTTACATACATTGCAGTACAATTAAGTTTATTTTATTCATACAATTATATCAAAACTTGTTCAGGTTATTGGCATATTATAGGTTACACATATATAGAAATACTTACATTATAGTAAATTTAAGTATCTCTCACTCATACACTCAAATACAAATATACATTGGGTAAAGTGGAAAAAAACATCCCTTGATGGTAACTCCCGGGAAAACTTGACGAAGGGCGTTGTGTGCGGCAGTTTCGAAACCAACGAATGCTGTTGTTGGGTTGAGAGGCAAGTTGAAGTCATAGTTGCTTTCAGATGATAGGCGAATCGACTCCATCATGAAAGAGAAGGAACTGTTCCCCGGCAGTCGTCTTGGTCCAAATACCGTCAAGGTCAATGTCTCTGAGGGTCATTGGTAACTTCGGTGTCTGTGTCAGTCGTGATCGATTAAGGCTACTGTGCATGGCGTAGAAGGTTGGTAGTCGCTGAACAATCCTCTCGCTGAAATCATTCCACTCATCTGTCTGAAGCTTGGTCACTTCCTTGTTGTAGATAGTCGGTATTTGTGTAATCTCCGATTTGGATCTGTTGTGTATATTCCCTATTATCTTTCTCGCAATGACGTCGGCATTATCCAAAGGATGGGTGTGCTGGCGTTGACCGAATCGTACAGGAATATCATTGAGTGTAGTCAATGTAACAGGACAGGTGGCAACAACACAGTTCCAGTAGGTCCTTTCGCCTTTGTTGTTCTTCACACTATACATGTAACCATCATATGCTAGATTTCGTGTGCCATGTTTGTTTCTCATAAACTTGACCTGAAGCTGAGCATTTGCCATGATAGTGATGGGAAGTAGTTGGTCTAGTAGTTGGTAGTCGTTGGTAATACTGCTGGAGCTTCACAATTGAAAATGATTCCTAAATGATAATTTTTTTATATTTATAACCAATTTGGCTTGGATATTCATCATCAGCTTGGACTAACTGATACAAAGTAAAAAGTGTTTAATTAATTGCAACACTCATCATCATCTCGGATGGGAGTGAGAGCTTGGATTAGAGTCTATTAATAGGTTTTATAATAGGTATAAAATATGAAGAGCATCTATAAGGTTTTTAATTAATAATGATTTGTTAAACAACAGACTCTAATTTTTATTATATCATATTTTAGTCTTATATGATAAACATATATTACATTGATAAACAAAATTTCCATTTGAAAAATATTGTTTCAATATTTATTTATTTAAAGTGCAAATGTATCTGCAAATGTATAATAAAACATATATATCCATATAAGATATAGAGGTTCATCACTGATTAAAAACACATGTAAAAACTCAGGTAAGAACACAGGTAAATACAGGTAAATAATTCCAAAATTATTCAGAAACAGACTATAATCCTTCTAACAACATTCTCCCCCATCTGTTTTTTTAAAAAGTGGGGAAGGTGGGATACAGCCACCACGGGACAACCAACGCATCTTACCTGTAGGGTTTTACCTGTAATCAGCTGTACCCGGTGAACGGACAATGAACTTTTAAACTGACGTAATAGAATCACATTTTTAATCATTCAAGATGACTATAATCAAGTAAGATTCATAGTATTCACGTGAAAAAACCCCAACATTTATGTACCATTTATATGCTTGTTCAATGATACAGAAGATGTAACTGTTTGTCAATATTTTAACTTTTTAATGTGAGTTACATTTTTAGTTATTTATACGTTTATTAAGAAACATTGTCTATAAAATAAATTCTTTTCTCGACACATTGTTCAATAGGCTTTAATCAAAGCATCCATTACATAGTTTCCTGTTTATTTGTACGTACCTGACGACACATTCCAGTGATGCTGATAATCTCAGAAAAGAAAGATACAAAGAAAACAAACATCTGCATTGTCCGATTAAAGAATAAATTTGCTTTTCTTATTTTTGACAATACGTCCGAAATATGTAAAATGGACCCTCGATAATCCGGATATCTCCCTGCTAATATAACGAGAGATATTTGATTGACGATCTGGATGTAATATTGCTCTCTATCGCTTGTTTTCGTACATGTTGACGAACTACATTTGAGTGTAGACTGAAGGTTACACAAAGTGCACACCGAGTGCACTCTGTTTGGACTTGGAGTGCACTCTTTTGGACTCCAGGTAAACTTGGAGTGCACTCCGTTTGGACTCCAGATGAACTAAGAGTGCACTCCTGGTCCACGCCAAGTCTACCTGAAGTCCTATCAGGCATTAATACTCTACATATAGGGCCACATTCATATTACATTCTAAATTGTAGATAGTACAAAATATATATACATGTATATGTATCTTTTTAAATCAATCAATCAGTATATTTGTTGCTGTATATGTTTATATAAAGTGTCATTACTTAGTTGTTTAACTAGCAATATAGACTATGCCTGCTGTTTAATCTTTGTATGAAATGTGTTATAAAATTAGTTGATCAGAATGGATATATAATGTTATAAGACTGTTATATTTTAATTAAAACATTAGACATTCAAGTATAACGTGAAGAAGAATTACTGCTTCACATTTGAAAGTTTTCAAACTACAACAACCTCAAAACACAATAAACAATGAATGGCTTTTGATAATTGGGTGTTGTCCGTCCCCTCCCTATTCAATGTTGTGTCTGTATCAGGTCAGATCAGATGTGAAGATTTAGACAGGCTTACACTTGGCCGTCTAATTAGATAAAGACCCCCCCCCCCCCCCCCAGGCCTCAACTCCTCCTGGTCAACCTGTATCAGGTTAAAAGGCCTGATAATAACCCCGGGGCCCCTGATTGTTAGTTGGGAACAGGTCATCACACCGTATACATGTATGACCTTTACTTATAATTGCAGGTACAGGCTGCTGACAGATATTGACACATAAGTTTGATCCTAATATGACAATTAAGGCTTTTCATCAATTTAAAAGTGGTCTTGATTACCATTGTACATTTTACTCATACTTGTATTTGTAACATGTGATGTAATGTGTGACACTATGATAGTGCTTAGTTAGTTTTATAAGTCAGTTTTACAGTGAAAAGCTGTTGGTGCTCAAATGGCATACCAGCGAATACAATATACACTGGTCTAAGAAAAGGCTCTCCAATGTCAGCGATGTAACTTTGGTTTTAAGTAGACTAATAGCCAGAACCTGATTTGCGTCTTCATACAACTACATATATTACCAAAGTAATGGTTCAATATATCTATCCATGGAGGAGTTAATTATGTTACAGAAACAAAATAATGGCAGAAAGATATGGAACACGGGAGCATACAATTACTAAATCTTGAGAGAATTAAAGGTACAGATATATGGTACCACAGAATTACATTAGAGCTGCTATCTAAGTTTGTGATGGTACATATTGTACTTGGAGATAAATAAAGTTACGTTACAGATATATAAGTGTATCTGATATATCTGAATGCATGATACATGTATAGCTATAAAATAACATGAATGTCAAAGCACCTATAAAACTTTACAGTGTAATGCTGTGGTCAAAGTCATACTTTCAGATTTTCATCATTACGCGGACTCGCTGCAAACACGGCAAACACGCAGTGCCTGTAGTATGCTATGCGAAAATACACACATATTCATATACTTTATGGCGCCTGAACACAGGGACAGGGCCTGATAATTTGTTAAGCTAGTTTTAGACATGAACTGACATATATTAGTCATTGGTTAGATCAGGGACGTATATATCCTCGGACAGATCAGGGACGTATATGTTCTTGGTCAGATCAGGGATGTATATGTCCTTGGTTAGATCATGGACGTATATGTCCTTGGTTAGATCAGGGACGTATATGTCCTTGGTAAGATCAGGAACGTATATGATCTGGGTCAGATCAGGGACGTATATGATCTGGGTCAGATCAGGGACTTATATGCGGTTAGATCGATTTTAATTTTCGATAAAAATGTCCCCTTCACTGGCCATTTAAGCTCAGGTAAGGTATGCAATTACCTGTAACAAATTCTCAGGCCCCTGTGAAACTAATTGAATGTATCAAACGTATCCTTACCCGGAAATTAGTAATTGCAAAGAATGATAGTTTTGTAAAAAATGTGCAATCAAATACCAGGCCTTCCATATGCGTGTGCCAAAACTGGCTGCCAGAGAGCCATAACGAGAAATTCACCTATTGAAGTCAAAACAAAAGGTTTATTTTAAATTTAGAACATCGTTCCTTTACCAGTTTTAATGATTATAATTGATTTCCAGACATTTAATACTCAGTTAGAAAATAAGTCAACAGAAATACCAATTTCTTCACAAGTAAGAACAAATTAAACGTAAATCGGCGAATACTTCCTATTTAGTGCTTTTGAACATATATGTTATGACTGCTTATCAAACATAAGAGAAAGCCATTAAGATATCCCAAACGCATCTAATGTACACACACATTGTCAGACAGATATCATTTTATGGGACCTAATTAATTTACGTATTACTTAGTCCGTGCTGTTACGGCCGCGCGGTCCAAGTTTGGAATATGCTGTCCGGATATTTGAGCCCGTCTCTATCCGCATATTAGTTGCAAGTTCCTTATGTCTACCATGTGGAAGCGGACTACTATTGTTTTCGGCTATACGGGCCTCCCTAAAGAGTAAGTATTGATAATTACTGTGTGGTTTATTGCATAATATATATATGATGCTTGTTTTCTTGTTAATTCATATATTTTCATTTTGTTAGTTTGGTAAATCGTATTAGGCTTGACCCATGTAGGCCTAGCCTAGTTTTCGCCATACTTCAATCGGTTGTCGTCTGCTGGTTTGTTTTACTCAACGAATACGCTTAATAAAGGGTCAAATGACATTTGTAAAACTTCAATTTAGCTATTAAATGCTTTATTATGAACATGAATGATGGCGTGCAATTTCTCATAATTTTATCCGGTAGGAACATATCATCGTGTTTTGTAGAATCTGTTAAGCTCTGGGTATTGTCTAATTTATGATCCCGAGCTACGGCACAAGTTGTTATTTTATGAAAGTTTGATGTTGTACGTTATAATATAATGGTGACATTTAATTTATAAAGTGAATTCCATCCGAATGCATAAAATGTTGTGGTAAATTCGGATACATTTGTAATATTGTTAAGGTAGAACATTTTTTTATCAGTCCGAGACAATGTTACTTTTCTGCGAGTTTCCTCAATTGATTTTTTTGTATGTTTTCTTTGTATTTTTTCACCCTCTCTTGAGTTATGTGACGTAAAATAAAGGGAGTCTGTATCGACTGTTTCGTCTTTTATATGAAGCACGATGTATCACAACTAGAACCCTTTTCTGACCCTATCTCAACGGTGACCCCATTTAATACACCTCTGAACTAGACAAGAAACCTATTATTTTGATAATGGGCTATTTCGATAGAAGTCGATGTTGTGTTGACAGGTGGACATTTTGTAAAGACACAAACAAGTTCCAATACGATACCTTACCTGGCCGTTCATCGTGAATTCACTCATCTGTTCCATTATAGGCATAATACACGGCGATGTCAGGAGCTGGAAATGTACCTGTGATATTTGCTCTAGAAAGTGTTATCGCCAATTATGATAGACTTTCACTATGTTATTGTACGAATAATGTATCATGCTTCCGGATAAGTATTGTTTTTTTTCATATTTTAGGAAAGCTGTTCATCCGTGATGTCCGCATAGATCTACAGATCCATCTGATGCAGCAATGACCTGGAATGGATGTAGCAGAAATACACATGCCCATTTATTTTGAATTTAGAATTTTGCCTCATATTTTCAAAAATGTTTTAAATAATGTCATTTTCTTCTCTTTTTAATAGAGATGGTCCTCAGGCCAATTATCTCCCCTAGACTGATTGATGACTGGATCAAGTTGACCTCTCCTGTAATCAGACTTCCGAGCACACCTGGACTTCTTTGCATGATCCTTATGTTTTTGGGCCAGCAACGAAAGATTTCTTTTCTGGACCTCTGGTAGGTACTGCCGTTGACGTTGGTATAATTCCTCTGAGCTCATTTGGTTAAGCTTGCACTTTACCTCTGCACTCAGTGTACCTCCAAAATGTTCAACTTTCTGTTGGATGGCTTTACCTGCTGTGTTATTTAGGGTTAGGATTGTGTTGTCTAACCTCCCCTCAGTGTTTCGCGCATAATTTTGGTATTTTGGTAATGCAACGTTAATCCCTCGGTGGCATCCCTCATTCTTCTGTGTTGAGGTATTCAGTCTCATCATTCGAACAGTATTGGTACTCAGTTTCATTTTTAGGAGCTCCAGTACCAGTATCTGGTCATCTGTTGTCATCTGAAGCTGATGAATCTGGTTCGAACCCAGGAATATCGAGCGTGTCCACCAGTTGTTGCTGTCACCACCAGAACACACCACAGAATGCAGCTTACACTTTGAACAGTCACCTGAGTAGCACGAAACAGTAGCATCTAACACAGCAGGTAAACGGGTTGTTATTGTGTCCATATCTCCATTATGTTGTTTCATCAGCTCCTTAAAAATCAGACTGCTCTTGGCTTTCAAATCCTGGGAAAATATTTTTTGGGAGTGTGCCCTCATGAGTCTGGTTCGACCAGGAAACATGGACTCGCTGAACTGAGCACTATTACATTTTCGAAACTGTGCTCTCCCTAGGTGAGTGGGATCAGCTTGTCTCTCTACTTTCCACATCGGGTGTAGGGCTCGCATGGCTTCTTCAAGGCCTTTGGCTCCAGTGCCATCACCGTCCGTTGTGGCATATTTTACCCAAACCAACAGACCATCAAACTTGTCAGTGTTGGCCGTGCAGTCTGGGTGGCTTCCAGGACATTTGACATCATACCCTTTTCCCTTCAGCCAAGCACCTGTCCAGCAAAGTTTGTTATGTAGGGTTCGCGCTAGTATCCATTTCTTTGTTGTGGATGTCTCAATACCCAGGCAGATTCCCTGTGAGGCATTCATCCCTGGCTTCTTAGCACTTCCAAATGTTGTGCTATTGTACCGCCCATCCAGTGCTAGCCCAATGGTGCTTGGATCTTCATTTCCCCTCAGTTGATTTGCTTCTAATACCTGTCTGGTCTTCTCGGACATGTCTTTCTTATTCAGAGCTGTAATCTCTCTTGACACCTGATTTGCCTGTCGCTGCATTCCGCTCTTGGCTCCTGCAGGTATATTCAGGTGTCCAAGAAGCAACCTGGCCCCCTTCGTGCTGACTGACTGGCCACACAGAGCTGAGGGTAAGTACTTATTGACCAGAGCTGGTTTTGGTCCAGGCTTTTCCGAGTCCGCTTCCCTGTAGAGCTTGAACATCGGAGATCTGTACTGGCACCTCATACACAGCACGGAGCAACTCCATCCCAGAGCCCATTTCCTCTCGTTGTTGAGTTTAAAGTCTGGTATCAGACAGGTATTAGATTGTCCTGCGTGCAGTGTTATGATGTCATTCCACATCTTGACCATCAGAATAACGTCAATAATTCTGTTCCCTTCTATTTCAGTGGCCTGAGATTCCTGAGATTCTGATTCTTCTGGTGGAACAGCTACTGGACGGAGTATCCGGGCTGGACATGGTTCGCCGCCAGTATCTGAGGCTATGACTGATCTACCATCAGAGCTAGTCTTTGTCACCAGCTGAAACTCCTCGGCAGTCAGTCTTCTGGTCTTTACAGGTAACTGGTCTTCAGGTTGATAAGCTGGTAGATCCTCTTCAACAGTTAGTGTCTGGCCCTTAGGTCTGTTCTTTGGGTTATTTCCAAGTTGAAAATGATTTCTCCTCTTTCTGTCTCCCTTCATAGTAGTGGTCAGTAGTGGTCAGTTGATAATGGTCAGTTGTATTCAAACTCCAGATTTAAAGTGATGCTTACAACTTGTCTGGTCACTATTATATGCAAATGATAGCCTGTTTGATGTCCATCTTCAAACATATTTCAGAAGTCAGGGGAGCCTTATTATCAAAGAGAGAGGCCCCTACAAATAACACCCCCCCCCCCTACTTGCCTATGGCATAGACAGTCTATCTGTGTATGCATGTATACTAGTGATTGTGTGTAAATCCATGGGTGGCCACTCAATCTAATTGGCCTGTGTAGGTCTTTGCAACTGTCTCTAGAACATTTCCTCATCTTATTGAGACTGAATGATGCTTTACAGGCAGTTAAATGTTCAATTTTCAAGCAAACAAATTGAATTTTTAAAACAATTGAATTTAAATTCTTAAGAAATTTAATTTGAAGATTAAAATTGGAAGCACTTCATTTGGGAATGTACTGGCATTATTTAGTTTCATAAATCATTTTACAGAAATGAAATATCTTTACTATTGCAAAAGATATTACATTTTTCCTAATACTTGTGGTCTCAAATATACACAGTAAATGACTAGTGAATTTAACATAGATTTACAGTAGGGTATGGTTTCTTAAAATCAACATATCTCCTGTTCTATATGTCCTATAATTATTCTGTTTACGCCGAAATGTTTCAAATAGATTACAGTTTATGGAAATAAGTACTTAAAAAAATCAAAAAATTTTAAGCCCTATATGTCTGACAAGATTAGGGTTTTCTGTCTGTCACATCCATGTTTCTTGACCGATTCTCATAAAAATTTGCGTGATTTTTCTATGTTGTATATCTGTATTGAAAGTGAAATTAATTTTAATGCACAACTTAAATATCATTTTAAAAAATTAAATTAATTAATTTTTTTTAAAATTTCATTAAATTTTCTTTTGAGTGGCTAGTGTCTATATTAAGAACACCTAATTAGCATATTTAGTGCTACTGTGTATTCCTACACCAAAATTAAAAAGTTAAAATGGAGGAATTCTTTGAAAGTTACAAATACAAAATATTGGAAAATTCTTTGATTACCCCAGAAAATGGCATTTGCAGAATATGGAATGGACTACTCACAAAGAATAGGAAATATGGAGTTTTATCTTTTAGGGACCCTAGGGATTTGAAGTGGAAAAAAAGACATGCCCACAGACTTTCTTTTATTGTTTTTACTGGTAATTTAGACATATCTAGTGAATTGGACTGTTCCCATCTGTGCCATAACAGTTTATGTGTTCATGTTGATCATTTAAGTTTGGAGCCACATTTTATTAATAATAATAGGCAGTACTGTTTAAATTCAAATGTTTGCTATGGTCATGTAGGATTTAGGGACTGTTTGTTGAATTTGAAAATTGTTTGAGGGTATTAGCTATTGATCTAAAGATACAATATTTCTATTGAATCTAAAGAGACAATATTTCCAACTACCGCCACGTGGAGGCTCCCTCAAAAGGTAGTCATATATATGTAATGTTTTTTTGTTATTACATATTTTGAATTTAGAATTTTGCCTCATATTTTCAAAAATGTTTTAAATAATGTCATTTTCTTCTCTTTTTAATACAGATGGTCCTCAGGCCAATTATCTCCCCTAGACTGATTGATGACTGGATCAAGTTGACCTCTCCTGTAATCAGACTTCCGAGCACACCTGGACTTCTTTGCATGATCCTTATGTTTTTGGGCCAGCAACGAAAGATTTCTTTTCTGGACCTCTGGTAGGTACTGCCGTTGACGTTGGTATAATTCCTCTGAGCTCATTTGGTTAAGCTTGCACTTTACCTCTGCACTCAGTGTACCTCCAAAATGTTCAACTTTCTGTTGGATGGCTTTACCTGCTGTGTTATTTAGGGTTAGGATTGTGTTGTCTAACCTCCCCTCAGTGTTTCGCGCATAATTTTGGTATTTTGGTAATGCAACGTTAATCCCTCGGTGGCATCCCTCATTCTTCTGTGTTGAGGTATTCAGTCTCATCATTCGAACAGTATTGGTACTCAGTTTCATTTTTAGGAGCTCCAGTACCAGTATCTGGTCATCTGTTGTCATCTGAAGCTGATGAATCTGGTTCGAACCCAGGAATATCGAGCGTGTCCACCAGTTGTTGCTGTCACCACCAGAACACACCACAGAATGCAGCTTACACTTTGAACAGTCACCTGAGTAGCACGAAACAGTAGCATCTAACACAGCAGGTAAACGGGTTGTTATTGTGTCCATATCTCCATTATGTTGTTTCATCAGCTCCTTAAAAATCAGACTGCTCCTGGCTTTCAAATCCTGGGAAAATATTTTTTGGGAGTGTGCCCTCATGAGTCTGGTTCGACCAGGAAACATGGACTCGCTGAACTGAGCACTATTACATTTTCGAAACTGTGCTCTCCCTAGGTGAGTGGGATCAGCTTGTCTCTCTACTTTCCACATCGGGTGTAGGGCTCGCATGGCTTCTTCAAGGCCTTTGGCTCCAGTGCCATCACCGTCCGTTGTGGCATATTTTACCCAAACCAACAGACCATCAAACTTGTCAGTGTTGGCCGTGCAGTCTGGGTGGCTTCCAGGACATTTGACATCATACCCTTTTCCCTTCAGCCAAGCACCTGTCCAGCAAAGTTTGTTATGTAGGGTTCGCGCTAGTATCCATTTCTTTGTTGTGGATGTCTCAATACCCAGGCAGATTCCCTGTGAGGCATTCATCCCTGGCTTCTTAGCACTTCCAAATGTTGTGCTATTGTACCGCCCATCCAGTGCTAGCCCAATGGTGCTTGGATCTTCATTTCCCCTCAGTTGATTTGCTTCTAATACCTGTCTGGTCTTCTCGGACATGTCTTTCTTATTCAGAGCTGTAATCTCTCTTGACACCTGATTTGCCTGTCGCTGCATTCCGCTCTTGGCTCCTGCAGGTATATTCAGGTGTCCAAGAAGCAACCTGGCCCCCTTCGTGCTGACTGACTGGCCACACAGAGCTGAGGGTAAGTACTTATTGACCAGAGCTGGTTTTGGTCCAGGCTTTTCCGAGTCCGCTTCCCTGTAGAGCTTGAACATCGGAGATCTGTACTGGCACCTCATACACAGCACGGAGCAACTCCATCCCAGAGCCCATTTCCTCTCGTTGTTGAGTTTAAAGTCTGGTATCAGACAGGTATTAGATTGTCCTGCGTGCAGTGTTATGATGTCATTCCACATCTTGACCATCAGAATAACGTCAATAATTCTGTTCCCTTCTATTTCAGTGGCCTGAGATTCCTGAGATTCTGATTCTTCTGGTGGAACAGCTACTGGACGGAGTATCCGGGCTGGACATGGTTCGCCGCCAGTATCTGAGGCTATGACTGATCTACCATCAGAGCTAGTCTTTGTCACCAGCTGAAACTCCTCGGCAGTCAGTCTTCTGGTCTTTACAGGTAACTGGTCTTCAGGTTGATAAGCTGGTAGATCCTCTTCAACAGTTAGTGTCTGGCCCTTAGGTCTGTTCTTTGGGTTATTTCCAAGTTGAAAATGATTTCTCCTTCTCTTTCTGTCTCCCTTCATAGTAGTGGTCAGTAGTGGTCAGTTGATAATGGTCAGTTGTATTCAAACTCCAGATTTAAAGTGATGCTTACAACTTGTCTGGTCACTATTATATGCAAATGATAGCCTGTTTGATGTCCATCTTCAAACATATTTCAGAAGTCAGGGGAGCCTTATTATCAAAGAGAGAGGCCCCTACAAATAACACCCCCCCCCCCTACTTGCCTATGGCATAGACAGTCTATCTGTGTATGCATGTATACTAGTGATTGTGTGTAAATCCATGGGTGGCCACTCAATCTAATTGGCCTGTGTAGGTCTTTGCAACTGTCTCTAGAACATTTCCTCATCTTATTGAGACTGAATGATGCTTTACAGGCAGTTAAATGTTCAATTTTCAAGCAAACAAATTGAATTTTTAAAACAATTGAATTTAAATTCTTAAGAAATTTAATTTGAAGATTAAAATTGGAAGCACTTCATTTGGGAATGTACTGGCATTATTTAGTTTCATAAATCATTTTACAGAAATGAAATATCTTTACTATTGCAAAAGATATTACATTTTTCCTAATACTTGTGGTCTCAAATATACACAGTAAATGACTAGTGAATTTAACATAGATTTACAGTAGGGTATGGTTTCTTAAAATCAACATATCTCCTGTTCTATATGTCCTATAATTATTCTGTTTACGCCGAAATGTTTCAAATAGATTACAGTTTATGGAAATAAGTACTTAAAAAAATCAAAAAATTTTAAGCCCTATATGTCTGACAAGATTAGGGTTTTCTGTCTGTCACATCCATGTTTCTTGACCGATTCTCATAAAAATTTGCGTGATTTTTCTATGTTGTATATCTGTATTGAAAGTGAAATTAATTTTAATGCACAACTTAAATATCATTTTAAAAAATTAAATTAATTAATTTTTTTTAAAATTTCATTAAATTTTCTTTTGAGTGGCTAGTGTCTATATTAAGAACACCTAATTAGCATATTTAGTGCTACTGTGTATTCCTACACCAAAATTAAAAAGTTAAAATGGAGGAATTCTTTGAAAGTTACAAATACAAAATATTGGAAAATTCTTTGATTACCCCAGAAAATGGCATTTGCAGAATATGGAATGGACTACTCACAAAGAATAGGAAATATGGAGTTTTATCTTTTAGGGACCCTAGGGATTTGAAGTGGAAAAAAAGACATGCCCACAGACTTTCTTTTATTGTTTTTACTGGTAATTTAGACATATCTAGTGAATTGGACTGTTCCCATCTGTGCCATAACAGTTTATGTGTTCATGTTGATCATTTAAGTTTGGAGCCACATTTTATTAATAATAATAGGCAGTACTGTTTAAATTCAAATGTTTGCTATGGTCATGTAGGATTTAGGGACTGTTTGTTGAATTTGAAAATTGTTTGAGGGTATTAGCTATTGATCTAAAGATACAATATTTCTATTGAATCTAAAGAGACAATATTTCCAACTACCGCCACGTGGAGGCTCCCTCAAAAGGTAGTCATATATATGTAATGTTTTTTTGTTATTACATATTTTGAATTTAGAATTTTGCCTCATATTTTCAAAAATGTTTTAAATAATGTCATTTTCTTCTCTTTTTAATAGAGATGGTCCTCAGGCCAATTATCTCCCCTAGACTGATTGATGACTGGATCAAGTTGACCTCTCCTGTAATCAGACTTCCGAGCACACCTGGACTTCTTTGCATGATCCTTATGTTTTTGGGCCAGCAACGAAAGATTTCTTTTCTGGACCTCTGGTAGGTACTGCCGTTGACGTTGGTATAATTCCTCTGAGCTCATTTGGTTAAGCTTGCACTTTACCTCTGCACTCAGTGTACCTCCAAAATGTTCAACTTTCTGTTGGATGGCTTTACCTGCTGTGTTATTTAGGGTTAGGATTGTGTTGTCTAACCTCCCCTCAGTGTTTCGCGCATAATTTTGGTATTTTGGTAATGCAACGTTAATCCCTCGGTGGCATCCCTCATTCTTCTGTGTTGAGGTATTCAGTCTCATCATTCGAACAGTATTGGTACTCAGTTTCATTTTTAGGAGCTCCAGTACCAGTATCTGGTCATCTGTTGTCATCTGAAGCTGATGAATCTGGTTCGAACCCAGGAATATCGAGCGTGTCCACCAGTTGTTGCTGTCACCACCAGAACACACCACAGAATGCAGCTTACACTTTGAACAGTCATCTGAGTAGCACGAAACAGTAGCATCTAACACAGCAGGTAAACGGGTTGTTATTGTGTCCATATCTCCATTATGTTGTTTCATCAGCTCCTTAAAAATCAGACTGCTCCTGGCTTTCAAATCCTGGGAAAATATTTTTTGGGAGTGTGCCCTCATGAGTCTGGTTCGACCAGGAAACATGGACTCGCTGAACTGAGCACTATTACATTTTCGAAACTGTGCTCTCCCTAGGTGAGTGGGATCAGCTTGTCTCTCTACTTTCCACATCGGGTGTAGGGCTCGCATGGCTTCTTCAAGGCCTTTGGCTCCAGTGCCATCACCGTCCGTTGTGGCATATTTTACCCAAACCAACAGACCATCAAACTTGTCAGTGTTGGCCGTGCAGTCTGGGTGGCTTCCAGGACATTTGACATCATACCCTTTTCCCTTCAGCCAAGCACCTGTCCAGCAAAGTTTGTTATGTAGGGTTCGCGCTAGTATCCATTTCTTTGTTGTGGATGTCTCAATACCCAGGCAGATTCCCTGTGAGGCATTCATCCCTGGCTTCTTAGCACTTCCAAATGTTGTGCTATTGTACCGCCCATCCAGTGCTAGCCCAATGGTGCTTGGATCTTCATTTCCCCTCAGTTGATTTGCTTCTAATACCTGTCTGGTCTTCTCGGACATGTCTTTCTTATTCAGAGCTGTAATCTCTCTTGACACCTGATTTGCCTGTCGCTGCATTCCGCTCTTGGCTCCTGCAGGTATATTCAGGTGTCCAAGAAGCAACCTGGCCCCCTTCGTGCTGACTGACTGGCCACACAGAGCTGAGGGTAAGTACTTATTGACCAGAGCTGGTTTTGGTCCAGGCTTTTCCGAGTCCGCTTCCCTGTAGAGCTTGAACATCGGAGATCTGTACTGGCACCTCATACACAGCACGGAGCAACTCCATCCCAGAGCCCATTTCCTCTCGTTGTTGAGTTTAAAGTCTGGTATCAGACAGGTATTAGATTGTCCTGCGTGCAGTGTTATGATGTCATTCCACATCTTGACCATCAGAATAACGTCAATAATTCTGTTCCCTTCTATTTCAGTGGCCTGAGATTCCTGAGATTCTGATTCTTCTGGTGGAACAGCTACTGGACGGAGTATCCGGGCTGGACATGGTTCGCCGCCAGTATCTGAGGCTATGACTGATCTACCATCAGAGCTAGTCTTTGTCACCAGCTGAAACTCCTCGGCAGTCAGTCTTCTGGTCTTTACAGGTAACTGGTCTTCAGGTTGATAAGCTGGTAGATCCTCTTCAACAGTTAGTGTCTGGCCCTTAGGTCTGTTCTTTGGGTTATTTCCAAGTTGAAAATGATTTCTCCTTCTCTTTCTGTCTCCCTTCATAGTAGTGGTCAGTAGTGGTCAGTTGATAATGGTCAGTTGTATTCAAACTCCAGATTTAAAGTGATGCTTACAACTTGTCTGGTCACTATTATATGCAAATGATAGCCTGTTTGATGTCCATCTTCAAACATATTTCAGAAGTCAGGGGAGCCTTATTATCAAAGAGAGAGGCCCCTACAAATAACACCCCCCCCTACTTGCCTATGGCATAGACAGTCTATCTGTGTATGCATGTATACTAGTGATTGTGTGTAAATCCATGGGTGGCCACTCAATCTAATTGGCCTGTGTAGGTCTTTGCAACTGTCTCTAGAACATTTCCTCATCTTATTGAGACTGAATGATGCTTTACAGGCAGTTAAATGTTCAATTTTCAAGCAAACAAATTGAATTTTTAAAACAATTGAATTTAAATTCTTAAGAAATTTAATTTGAAGATTAAAATTGGAAGCACTTCATTTGGGAATGTACTGGCATTATTTAGTTTCATAAATCATTTTACAGAAATGAAATATCTTTACTATTGCAAAAGATATTACATTTTTCCTAATACTTGTGGTCTCAAATATACACAGTAAATGACTAGTGAATTTAACATAGATTTACAGTAGGGTATGGTTTCTTAAAATCAACATATCTCCTGTTCTATATGTCCTATAATTATTCTGTTTATGCCGAAATGTTTCAAATAGATGACAGTTTATGGAAATAAGTACTTAAAAAAATCAAAAAATTTTAAGCCCTATATGTCTGACAAGATTAGGGTTTTCTGTCTGTCACATCCATGTTTCTTGACCGATTCTCATAAAAATTTGCGTGATTTTTCTATGTTGTATATCTGTATTGAAAGTGAAATTAATTTTAATGCACAACTTAAATATCATTTTAAAAAATTAAATTAATTAATTTTTTTTAAAATTTCATTAAATTTTCTTTTGAGTGGCTAGTGTCTATATTAAGAACACCTAATTAGCATATTTAGTGCTACTGTGTATTCCTACACCAAAATTAAAAGTTAAAATGGAGGAATTCTTTGAAAGTTACAAATACAAAATATTGGAAAATTCTTTGATTACCCCAGAAAATGGCATTTGCAGAATATGGAATGGACTACTCACAAAGAATAGGAAATATGGAGTTTTATCTTTTAGGGACCCTAGGGATTTGAAGTGGAAAAAAAGACATGCCCACAGACTTTCTTTTATTGTTTTTACTGGTAATTTAGACATATCTAGTGAATTGGACTGTTCCCATCTGTGCCATAACAGTTTATGTGTTCATGTTGATCATTTAAGTTTGGAGCCACATTTTATTAATAATAATAGGCAGTACTGTTTAAATTCAAATGTTTGCTATGGTCATGTAGGATTTAGGGACTGTTTGTTGAATTTGAAAATTGTTTGAGGGTATTAGCTATTGATCTAAAGATACAATATTTCTATTGAATCTAAAGAGACAATATTTCCAACTACCGCCACGTGGAGGCTCCCTCAAAAGGTAGTCATATATATGTAATGTTTTTTTGTTATTACATATTTTGAATTTAGAATTTTGCCTCATATTTTCAAAAATGTTTTAAATAATGTCATTTTCTTCTCTTTTTAATAGAGATGGTCCTCAGGCCAATTATCTCCCCTAGACTGATTGATGACTGGATCAAGTTGACCTCTCCTGTAATCAGACTTCCGAGCACACCTGGACTTCTTTGCATGATCCTTATGTTTTTGGGCCAGCAACGAAAGATTTCTTTTCTGGACCTCTGGTAGGTACTGCCGTTGACGTTGGTATAATTCCTCTGAGCTCATTTGGTTAAGCTTGCACTTTACCTCTGCACTCAGTGTACCTCCAAAATGTTCAACTTTCTGTTGGATGGCTTTACCTGCTGTGTTATTTAGGGTTAGGATTGTGTTGTCTAACCTCCCCTCAGTGTTTCGCGCATAATTTTGGTATTTTGGTAATGCAACGTTAATCCCTCGGTGGCATCCCTCATTCTTCTGTGTTGAGGTATTCAGTCTCATCATTCGAACAGTATTGGTACTCAGTTTCATTTTTAGGAGCTCCAGTACCAGTATCTGGTCATCTGTTGTCATCTGAAGCTGATGAATCTGGTTCGAACCCAGGAATATCGAGCGTGTCCACCAGTTGTTGCTGTCACCACCAGAACACACCACAGAATGCAGCTTACACTTTGAACAGTCATCTGAGTAGCACGAAACAGTAGCATCTAACACAGCAGGTAAACGGGTTGTTATTGTGTCCATATCTCCATTATGTTGTTTCATCAGCTCCTTAAAAATCAGACTGCTCCTGGCTTTCAAATCCTGGGAAAATATTTTTTGGGAGTGTGCCCTCATGAGTCTGGTTCAACCAGGAAACATGGACTCGCTGAACTGAGCACTATTACATTTTCGAAACTGTGCTCTCCCTAGGTGAGTGGGATCAGCTTGTCTCTCTACTTTCCACATCGGGTGTAGGGCTCGCATGGCTTCTTCAAGGCCTTTGGCTCCAGTGCCATCACCGTCCGTTGTGGCATATTTTACCCAAACCAACAGACCATCAAACTTGTCAGTGTTGGCCGTGCAGTCTGGGTGGCTTCCAGGACATTTGACATCATACCCTTTTCCCTTCAGCCAAGCACCTGTCCAGCAAAGTTTGTTATGTAGGGTTCGCGCTAGTATCCATTTCTTTGTTGTGGATGTCTCAATACCCAGGCAGATTCCCTGTGAGGCATTCATCCCTGGCTTCTTAGCACTTCCAAATGTTGTGCTATTGTACCGCCCATCCAGTGCTAGCCCAATGGTGCTTGGATCTTCATTTCCCCTCAGTTGATTTGCTTCTAATACCTGTCTGGTCTTCTCGGACATGTCTTTCTTATTCAGAGCTGTAATCTCTCTTGACACCTGATTTGCCTGTCGCTGCATTCCGCTCTTGGCTCCTGCAGGTATATTCAGGTGTCCAAGAAGCAACCTGGCCCCCTTCGTGCTGACTGACTGGCCACACAGAGCTGAGGGTAAGTACTTATTGACCAGAGCTGGTTTTGGTCCAGGCTTTTCCGAGTCCGCTTCCCTGTAGAGCTTGAACATCGGAGATCTGTACTGGCACCTCATACACAGCACGGAGCAACTCCATCCCAGAGCCCATTTCCTCTCGTTGTTGAGTTTAAAGTCTGGTATCAGACAGGTATTAGATTGTCCTGCGTGCAGTGTTATGATGTCATTCCACATCTTGACCATCAGAATAACGTCAATAATTCTGTTCCCTTCTATTTCAGTGGCCTGAGATTCCTGAGATTCTGATTCTTCTGGTGGAACAGCTACTGGACGGAGTATCCGGGCTGGACATGGTTCGCCGCCAGTATCTGAGGCTATGACTGATCTACCATCAGAGCTAGTCTTTGTCACCAGCTGAAACTCCTCGGCAGTCAGTCTTCTGGTCTTTACAGGTAACTGGTCTTCAGGTTGATAAGCTGGTAGATCCTCTTCAACAGTTAGTGTCTGGCCCTTAGGTCTGTTCTTTGGGTTATTTCCAAGTTGAAAATGATTTCTCCTTCTCTTTCTGTCTCCCTTCATAGTAGTGGTCAGTAGTGGTCAGTTGATAATGGTCAGTTGTATTCAAACTCCAGATTTAAAGTGATGCTTACAACTTGTCTGGTCACTATTATATGCAAATGATAGCCTGTTTGATGTCCATCTTCAAACATATTTCAGAAGTCAGGGGAGCCTTATTATCAAAGAGAGAGGCCCCTACAAATAACACCCCCCCCCCTACTTGCCTATGGCATAGACAGTCTATCTGTGTATGCATGTATACTAGTGATTGTGTGTAAATCCATGGGTGGCCACTCAATCTAATTGGCCTGTGTAGGTCTTTGCAACTGTCTCTAGAACATTTCCTCATCTTATTGAGACTGAATGATGCTTTACAGGCAGTTAAATGTTCAATTTTCAAGCAAACAAATTGAATTTTTAAAACAATTGAATTTAAATTCTTAAGAAATTTAATTTGAAGATTGAAATTGGAAGCACTTCATTTGGGAATGTACTGGCATTATTTAGTTTCATAAATCATTTTACAGAAATGAAATATCTTTACTATTGCAAAAGATATTACATTTTTCCTAATACTTGTGGTCTCAAATATACACAGTAAATGACTAGTGAATTTAACATAGATTTACAGTAGGGTATGGTTTCTTAAAATCAACATATCTCCTGTTCTATATGTCCTATAATTATTCTGTTTATGCCGAAATGTTTCAAATAGATGACAGTTTATGGAAATAAGTACTTAAAAAAATCAAAAAATTTTAAGCCCTATATGTCTGACAAGATTAGGGTTTTCTGTCTGTCACATCCATGTTTCTTGACCGATTCTCATAAAAATTTGCGTGATTTTTCTATGTTGTATATCTGTATTGAAAGTGAAATTAATTTTAATGCACAACTTAAATATCATTTTAAAAAATTAAATTAATTAATTTTTTTTAAAATTTCATTAAATTTTCTTTTGAGTGGCTAGTGTCTATATTAAGAACACCTAATTAGCATATTTAGTGCTACTGTGTATTCCTACACCAAAATTAAAAGTTAAAATGGAGGAATTCTTTGAAAGTTACAAATACAAAATATTGGAAAATTCTTTGATTACCCCAGAAAATGGCATTTGCAGAATATGGAATGGACTACTCACAAAGAATAGGAAATATGGAGTTTTATCTTTTAGGGACCCTAGGGATTTGAAGTGGAAAAAAAGACATGCCCACAGACTTTCTTTTATTGTTTTTACTGGGAATTTAGACATATCTAGTGAATTGGACTGTTCCCATCTGTGCCATAACAGTTTATGTGTTCATGTTGATCATTTAAGTTTGGAGCCACATTTTATTAATAATAATAGGCAGTACTGTTTAAATTCAAATGTTTGCTATGGTCATGTAGGATTTAGGGACTGTTTGTTGAATTTGAAAATTGTTTGAGGGTATTAGCTATTGATCTAAAGATACAATATTTCTATTGAATCTAAAGAGACAATATTTCCAACTACCGCCACGTGGAGGCTCCCTCAAAAGGTAGTCATATATATGTAATGTTTTTTTGTTATTACATATTTTGAATTTAGAATTTTGCCTCATATTTTCAAAAATGTTTTAAATAATGTCATTTTCTTCTCTTTTTAATAGAGATGGTCCTCAGGCCAATTATCTCCCCTAGACTGATTGATGACTGGATCAAGTTGACCTCTCCTGTAATCAGACTTCCGAGCACACCTGGACTTCTTTGCATGATCCTTATGTTTTTGGGCCAGCAACGAAAGATTTCTTTTCTGGACCTCTGGTAGGTACTGCCGTTGACGTTGGTATAATTCCTCTGAGCTCATTTGGTTAAGCTTGCACTTTACCTCTGCACTCAGTGTACCTCCAAAATGTTCAACTTTCTGTTGGATGGCTTTACCTGCTGTGTTATTTAGGGTTAGGATTGTGTTGTCTAACCTCCCCTCAGTGTTTCGCGCATAATTTTGGTATTTTGGTAATGCAACGTTAATCCCTCGGTGGCATCCCTCATTCTTCTGTGTTGAGGTATTCAGTCTCATCATTCGAACAGTATTGGTACTCAGTTTCATTTTTAGGAGCTCCAGTACCAGTATCTGGTCATCTGTTGTCATCTGAAGCTGATGAATCTGGTTCGAACCCAGGAATATCGAGCGTGTCCACCAGTTGTTGCTGTCACCACCAGAACACACCACAGAATGCAGCTTACACTTTGAACAGTCACCTGAGTAGCACGAAACAGTAGCATCTAACACAGCAGGTAAACGGGTTGTTATTGTGTCCATATCTCCATTATGTTGTTTCATCAGCTCCTTAAAAATCAGACTGCTCCTGGCTTTCAAATCCTGGGAAAATATTTTTTGGGAGTGTGCCCTCATGAGTCTGGTTCGACCAGGAAACATGGACTCGCTGAACTGAGCACTATTACATTTTCGAAACTGTGCTCTCCCTAGGTGAGTGGGATCAGCTTGTCTCTCTACTTTCCACATCGGGTGTAGGGCTCGCATGGCTTCTTCAAGGCCTTTGGCTCCAGTGCCATCACCGTCCGTTGTGGCATATTTTACCAAAACACCTTGTCTGGTTAATTGATCGCCAATGTCCTTTCCCATGGCGTACTCCGACAGACCATCAAACTTGTCAGTGTTGGCCGTGCAGTCTGGGTGGCCTCCAGGACATTTGACATCATACCCTTTTCCCTTCAGCCAAGCACCTGTCCAGCAAAGTTTGTTATGTAGGGTTCGCGCTAGTATCCATTTCTTTGTTGTGGATGTCTCAATACCCAGGCAGATTCCCTGTGAGGCATTCATCCCTGGCTTCTTAGCACTTCCAAATGTTGTGCTATTGTACCGCCCATCCAGTGCTAGCCCAATGGTGCTTGGATCTTCATTTCCCCTCAGTTGATTTGCTTCTAATACCTGTCTGGTCTTCTCGGACATGTCTTTCTTATTCAGAGCTGTAATCTCTCTTGACACCTGATTTGCCTGTCGCTGCATTCCGCTCTTGGCTCCTGCAGGTATATTCAGGTGTCCAAGAAGCAACCTGGCCCCCTTCGTGATGACTGACTGGCCACACAGAGCTGAGGGTAAGTACTTGTTGACCAGAGCTGGTTTTGGTCCAGGCTTTTCCGAGTCCGCTTCCCTGTAGAGCTTGAACATCGGAGATCTGTACTGGCACCTCATACACAGCACGGAGCAACTCCATCCCAGAGCCCATTTCCTCTCGTTGTTGAGTTTAAAGTCTGGTATCAGACAGGTATTAGATTGTCCTGCGTGCAGTGTTATGATGTCATTCCACATCTTGACCATCAGAATAACGTCAATAATTCTGTTCCCTTCTATTTCAGTGGCCTGAGATTCCTGAGATTCTGATTCTTCTGGTGGAACAGCTACTGGACGGAGTATCCGGGCTGGACATGGTTCGCCGCCAGTATCTGAGGCTATGACTGATCTACCATCAGAGCTAGTCTTTGTCACCAGCTGAAACTCCTCGGCAGTCAGTCTTCTGGTCTTTACAGGTAACTGGTCTTCAGGTTGATAAGCTGGTAGATCCTCTTCAACAGTTAGTGTCTGGCCCTTAGGTCTGTTCTTTGGGTTTTTTCCAAGTTGAAAATGATTTCTCCTTCTCTTTCTGTCTCCCTTCATAGTAGTGGTCAGTAGTGGTCAGTTGATAATGGTCAGTTGTATTCAAATTCCAGATTTAAAGTGATGCTTACAACTTGTCTGGTCACTATTATATGCAAATGATAGCCTGTTTGATGTCCATCTTCAAACATATTTCAGAAGTCAGGGGAGCCTTATTATCAAAGAGAGAGGCCCCTACAAATAACTACCCCCCCCCCCTACTTGCCTATGGCATAGACAGTCTATCTGTGTATGCATGTATACTAGTGATTGTGTGTAAATCCATGGGTGGCCACTCAATCTAATTGGCCTGTGTAGGTCTTTGCAACTGTCTCTAGAACATTTCCTCATCTTATTGAGACTGAATGATGCTTTACAGGCAGTTAAATGTTCAATTTTCAAGCAAACAAATTGAATTTTTAAAACAATTGAATTTAAATTCTTAAGAAATTTAATTTGAAGATTGAAATTGGAAGCACTTCATTTGGGAATGTACTGGCATTATTTAGTTTCATAAATCATTTTACAGAAATGAAATATCTTTACTATTGCAAAAGATATTACATTTTTCCTAATACTTGTGGTCTCAAATATACACAGTAAATGACTAGTGAATTTAACATAGATTTACAGTAGGGTATGGTTTCTTAAAATCAACATATCTCCTATTCTATATGTCCTATAATTATTCTGTTTACGCCGAAATGTTTCAAATAGATGACAGTTTATGGAAATAAGTACTTAAAAAAATCAAAAAATTTTAAGCCCTATATGTCTGACAAGATTAGGGTTTTCTGTCTGTCACATCCATGTTTCTTGACCGATTCTCATAAAAATTTGCGTGATTTTTCTATGTTGTATATCTGTATTGAAAGTGAAATTAATTTTAATGCACAACTTAAATATCATTTTAAAAAATTAAATTAATTAATTTTTTTTAAAATTTCATTAAATTTTCTTTTGAGTGGCTAGTGTCTATATTAAGAACACCTAATTAGCATATTTAGTGCTACTGTGTATTCCTACACCAAAATTAAAAGTTAAAATGGAGGAATTCTTTGAAAGTTACAAATACAAAATATTGGAAAATTCTTTGATTACCCCAGAAAATGGCATTTGCAGAATATGGAATGGACTACTCACAAAGAATAGGAAATATGGAGTTTTATCTTTTAGGGACCCTAGGGATTTGAAGTGGAAAAAAAGACATGCCCACAGACTTTCTTTTATTGTTTTTACTGGGAATTTAGACATATCTAGTGAATTGGACTGTTCCCATCTGTGCCATAACAGTTTATGTGTTCATGTTGATCATTTAAGTTTGGAGCCACATTTTATTAATAATAATAGGCAGTACTGTTTAAATTCAAATGTTTGCTATGGTCATGTAGGATTTAGGGACTGTTTGTTGAATTTGAAAATTGTTTGAGGGTATTAGCTATTGATCTAAAGATACAATATTTCTATTGAATCTAAAGAGACAATATTTCCAACTACCGCCACGTGGAGGCTCCCTCAAAAGGTAGTCATATATATGTAATGTTTTTTTGTTATTACATATTTTGAATTTAGAATTTTGCCTCATATTTTCAAAAATGTTTTAAATAATGTCATTTTCTTCTCTTTTTAAACGAGATGGTCCTCAGGCCGATTATCTCCCCTAGACTGATTGATGACTGGATCAAGTTGACCTCTCCTGTAATCAGACTTCCGAGCACACCTGGACTTCTTTGCATGATCCTTATGTTTTTGGGCCAGCAACGAAAGATTTCTTTTCTGGACCTCTGGTAGGTACTGCCGTTGACGTTGGTATAATTCCTCTGAGCTCATTTGGTTAAGCTTGCACTTTACCTCTGCACTCAGTGTACCTCCAAAATGTTCAACTTTCTGTTGGATGGCTTTACCTGCTGTGTTATTTAGGGTTAGGATTGTGTTGTCTAACCTCCCCTCAGTGTTTCGCGCATAATTTTGGTATTTTGGTAATGCAACGTTAATCCCTCGGTGGCATCCCTCATTCTTCTGTGTTGAGGTATTCAGTCTCATCATTCGAACAGTATTGGTACTCAGTTTCATTTTTAGGAGCTCCAGTACCAGTATCTGGTCATCTGTTGTCATCTGAAGCTGATGAATCTGGTTCGAACCCAGGAATATCGAGCGTGTCCACCAGTTGTTGCTGTCACCACCAGAACACACCACAGAATGCAGCTTACACTTTGAACAGTCACCTGAGTAGCACGAAACAGTAGCATCTAACACAGCAGGTAAACGGGTTGTTATTGTGTCCATATCTCCATTATGTTGTTTCATCAGCTCCTTAAAAATCAGACTGCTCCTGGCTTTCAAATCCTGGGAAAATATTTTTTGGGAGTGTGCCCTCATGAGTCTGGTTCGACCAGGAAACATGGACTCGCTGAACTGAGCACTATTACATTTTCGAAACTGTGCTCTCCCTAGGTGAGTGGGATCAGCTTGTCTCTCTACTTTCCACATCGGGTGTAGGGCTCGCATGGCTTCTTCAAGGCCTTTGGCTCCAGTGCCATCACCGTCCGTTGTGGCATATTTTACCAAAACACCTTGTCTGGTTAATTGATCGCCAATGTCCTTTCCCATGGCGTACTCCGACAGACCATCAAACTTGTCAGTGTTGGCCGTGCAGTCTGGGTGGCCTCCAGGACATTTGACATCATACCCTTTTCCCTTCAGCCAAGCACCTGTCCAGCAAAGTTTGTTATGTAGGGTTCGCGCTAGTATCCATTTCTTTGTTGTGGATGTCTCAATACCCAGGCAGATTCCCTGTGAGGCATTCATCCCTGGCTTCTTAGCACTTCCAAATGTTGTGCTATTGTACCGCCCATCCAGTGCTAGCCCAATGGTGCTTGGATCTTCATTTCCCCTCAGTTGATTTGCTTCTAATACCTGTCTGGTCTTCTCGGACATGTCTTTCTTATTCAGAGCTGTAATCTCTCTTGACACCTGATTTGCCTGTCGCTGCATTCCGCTCTTGGCTCCTGCAGGTATATTCAGGTGTCCAAGAAGCAACCTGGCCCCCTTCGTGCTGACTGACTGGCCACACAGAGCTGAGGGTAAGTACTTGTTGACCAGAGCTGGTTTTGGTCCAGGCTTTTCCGAGTCCGCTTCCCTGTAGAGCTTGAACATCGGAGATCTGTACTGGCACCTCATACACAGCACGGAGCAACTCCATCCCAGAGCCCATTTCCTCTCGTTGTTGAGTTTAAAGTCTGGTATCAGACAGGTATTAGATTGTCCTGCGTGCAGTGTTATGATGTCATTCCACATCTTGACCATCAGAATAACGTCAATAATTCTGTTCCCTTCTATTTCAGTGGCCTGAGATTCCTGAGATTCTGATTCTTCTGGTGGAACAGCTACTGGACGGAGTATCCGGGCTGGACATGGTTCGCCGCCAGTATCTGAGGCTATGACTGATCTACCATCAGAGCTAGTCTTTGTCACCAGCTGAAACTCCTCGGCAGTCAGTCTTCTGGTCTTTACAGGTAACTGGTCTTCAGGTTGATAAGCTGGTAGATCCTCTTCAACAGTTAGTGTCTGGCCCTTAGGTCTGTTCTTTGGGTTTTTTCCAAGTTGAAAATGATTTCTCCTTCTCTTTCTGTCTCCCTTCATAGTAGTGGTCAGTAGTGGTCAGTTGATAATGGTCAGTTGTATTCAAATTCCAGATTTAAAGTGATGCTTACAACTTGTCTGGTCACTATTATATGCAAATGATAGCCTGTTTGATGTCCATCTTCAAACATATTTCAGAAGTCAGGGGAGCCTTATTATCAAAGAGAGAGGCCCCTACAAATAACTACCCCCCCCCCCCCCCTCCTTGCCTATGGCATAGACAGTCTATCTGTGTATGCATGTATACTAGTGATTGTGTGTAAATCCATGGGTGGCCACTCAATCTAATTGGCCTGTGTAGGTCTTTGCAACTGTCTCTAGAACATTTCCTCATCTTATTGAGACTGAATGATGCTTTACAGGCAGTTAAATGTTCAATTTTCAAGCAAACAAATTGAATTTTTAAAACAATTGAATTTAAATTCTTAAGAAATTTAATTTGAAGATTGAAATTGGAAGCACTTCATTTGGGAATGTACTGGCATTATTTAGTTTCATAAATCATTTTACAGAAATGAAATATCTTTACTATTGCAAAAGATATTACATTTTTCCTAATACTTGTGGTCTCAAATATACACAGTAAATGACTAGTGAATTTAACATAGATTTACAGTAGGGTATGGTTTCTTAAAATCAACATATCTCCTATTCTATATGTCCTATAATTATTCTGTTTACGCCGAAATGTTTCAAATAGATGACAGTTTATGGAAATAAGTACTTAAAAAAATCAAAAAATTTTAAGCCCTATATGTCTGACAAGATTAGGGTTTTCTGTCTGTCACATCCATGTTTCTTGACCGATTCTCATAAAAATTTGCGTGATTTTTCTATGTTGTATATCTGTATTGAAAGTGAAATTAATTTTAATGCACAACTTAAATATCATTTTAAAAAATTAAATTAATTAATTTTTTTTAAAATTTCATTAAATTTTCTTTTGAGTGGCTAGTGTCTATATTAAGAACACCTAATTAGCATATTTAGTGCTACTGTGTATTCCTACACCAAAATTAAAAGTTAAAATGGAGGAATTCTTTGAAAGTTACAAATACAAAATATTGGAAAATTCTTTGATTACCCCAGAAAATGGCATTTGCAGAATATGGAATGGACTACTCACAAAGAATAGGAAATATGGAGTTTTATCTTTTAGGGACCCTAGGGATTTGAAGTGGAAAAAAAGACATGCCCACAGACTTTCTTTTATTGTTTTTACTGGGAATTTAGACATATCTAGTGAATTGGACTGTTCCCATCTGTGCCATAACAGTTTATGTGTTCATGTTGATCATTTAAGTTTGGAGCCACATTTTATTAATAATAATAGGCAGTACTGTTTAAATTCAAATGTTTGCTATGGTCATGTAGGATTTAGGGACTGTTTGTTGAATTTGAAAATTGTTTGAGGGTATTAGCTATTGATCTAAAGATACAATATTTCTATTGAATCTAAAGAGACAATATTTCCAACTACCGCCACGTGGAGGCTCCCTCAAAAGGTAGTCATATATATGTAATGTTTTTTTGTTATTACATATTTTGAATTTAGAATTTTGCCTCATATTTTCAAAAATGTTTTAAATAATGTCATTTTCTTCTCTTTTTAAACGAGATGGTCCTCAGGCCGATTATCTCCCCTAGACTGATTGATGACTGGATCAAGTTGACCTCTCCTGTAATCAGACTTCCGAGCACACCTGGACTTCTTTGCATGATCCTTATGTTTTTGGGCCAGCAACGAAAGATTTCTTTTCTGGACCTCTGGTAGGTACTGCCGTTGACGTTGGTATAATTCCTCTGAGCTCATTTGGTTAAGCTTGCACTTTACCTCTGCACTCAGTGTACCTCCAAAATGTTCAACTTTCTGTTGGATGGCTTTACCTGCTGTGTTATTTAGGGTTAGGATTGTGTTGTCTAACCTCCCCTCAGTGTTTCGCGCATAATTTTGGTATTTTGGTAATGCAACGTTAATCCCTCGGTGGCATCCCTCATTCTTCTGTGTTGAGGTATTCAGTCTCATCATTCGAACAGTATTGGTACTCAGTTTCATTTTTAGGAGCTCCAGTACCAGTATCTGGTCATCTGTTGTCATCTGAAGCTGATGAATCTGGTTCGAACCCAGGAATATCGAGCGTGTCCACCAGTTGTTGCTGTCACCACCAGAACACACCACAGAATGCAGCTTACACTTTGAACAGTCACCTGAGTAGCACGAAACAGTAGCATCTAACACAGCAGGTAAACGGGTTGTTATTGTGTCCATATCTCCATTATGTTGTTTCATCAGCTCCTTAAAAATCAGACTGCTCCTGGCTTTCAAATCCTGGGAAAATATTTTTTGGGAGTGTGCCCTCATGAGTCTGGTTCGACCAGGAAACATGGACTCGCTGAACTGAGCACTATTACATTTTCGAAACTGTGCTCTCCCTAGGTGAGTGGGATCAGCTTGTCTCTCTACTTTCCACATCGGGTGTAGGGCTCGCATGGCTTCTTCAAGGCCTTTGGCTCCAGTGCCATCACCGTCCGTTGTGGCATATTTTACCAAAACACCTTGTCTGGTTAATTGATCGCCAATGTCCTTTCCCATGGCGTACTCCGACAGACCATCAAACTTGTCAGTGTTGGCCGTGCAGTCTGGGTGGCCTCCAGGACATTTGACATCATACCCTTTTCCCTTCAGCCAAGCACCTGTCCAGCAAAGTTTGTTATGTAGGGTTCGCGCTAGTATCCATTTCTTTGTTGTGGATGTCTCAATACCCAGGCAGATTCCCTGTGAGGCATTCATCCCTGGCTTCTTAGCACTTCCAAATGTTGTGCTATTGTACCGCCCATCCAGTGCTAGCCCAATGGTGCTTGGATCTTCATTTCCCCTCAGTTGATTTGCTTCTAATACCTGTCTGGTCTTCTCGGACATGTCTTTCTTATTCAGAGCTGTAATCTCTCTTGACACCTGATTTGCCTGTCGCTGCATTCCGCTCTTGGCTCCTGCAGGTATATTCAGGTGTCCAAGAAGCAACCTGGCCCCCTTCGTGCTGACTGACTGGCCACACAGAGCTGAGGGTAAGTACTTGTTGACCAGAGCTGGTTTTGGTCCAGGCTTTTCCGAGTCCGCTTCCCTGTAGAGCTTGAACATCGGAGATCTGTACTGGCACCTCATACACAGCACGGAGCAACTCCATCCCAGAGCCCATTTCCTCTCGTTGTTGAGTTTAAAGTCTGGTATCAGACAGGTATTAGATTGTCCTGCGTGCAGTGTTATGATGTCATTCCACATCTTGACCATCAGAATAACGTCAATAATTCTGTTCCCTTCTATTTCAGTGGCCTGAGATTCCTGAGATTCTGATTCTTCTGGTGGAACAGCTACTGGACGGAGTATCCGGGCTGGACATGGTTCGCCGCCAGTATCTGAGGCTATGACTGATCTACCATCAGAGCTAGTCTTTGTCACCAGCTGAAACTCCTCGGCAGTCAGTCTTCTGGTCTTTACAGGTAACTGGTCTTCAGGTTGATAAGCTGGTAGATCCTCTTCAACAGTTAGTGCAAGGGCGCTCGAATCTGGACCCCGCCCCCTTTACTCGCCAAATACTCTTATAATATCAACAGGGTAAGCAACTTTTTTCCGAACGGCCTCCCGGAACCTCTCTGGCTTTATCTTTTTCAAAGTAAAAACTAACGCTGTTACAACGTTTAGCGCGAACCCAACGTACCTTGCGGTTTCAATCGACTAATTTTTTGTTTTTAATGCATGCTGAACCTCTAAGCGATCCAGTTTCCCCTTCCAACATGTGTTTACCAACATCGATTTGTCATCTGCCGCTCGACAACAGGTCGACCGGCCGGAAGTTGATGTCTCACGAAGACTGGTTTGTAACAAGCAAACTGATTGGTCGGTATTTTTTGACGCTTGGAGCGAAAAATAGATTTCGATGTGTTTACATGTTGACATGTGTTCATCACGATGCTTTAACAAATGAACAAGAATGTGCATTCCAGTGGATCCCTAGGGGCTAAACTTATTGATATTAGGACAGGCATGTACAGGGAAAAGAGTCCTCGTGCGGGATGCTGCTAAGAGTCTGAAAAACACTGGGAAATCTGTTGCTATTACGGCGACCCAGTTTAGCCATGCATGCTACCACAATCCATCATGTGGGCAGGTATTTTGGATGGTCGATTCGGTGACGATGAAGCGGCAAGAAAATGTCAAGCGGACAAAAACAACAGGACCAGAATATGCGCCACCGACGTACTTATCATCGAAGAAATCAGCACGCTGAGTGCCAGATTGTTTCAGCAGGTAAAGGTGGAAATACTGACAGTGTCAGTGACACATGTAAACGTTCTCGAATCTTGTAAATGTTTCCCAAAATCCCAAGTCATATCAAAGATCCCTTTTACTAGTCTAGATAATATCATGATATTCATCCATATAATAATACCATATATTTCATTAGATTTATTTGTGTTAACAGCTCAGTTGACACCCCCCCCCCCCCCCCCCCATACACTATGGCCAACCAATTCATTTGTCCACTTTTTAGCGCTAAAACTACGAGTAGTTTTGGCGTCTATTGCTGCCACTATTCTGTAACCTTTTGACCCATGTCATTTTTTCCCCTCCCGCTCCGGAAAAGCTTGAATAACTACCAAACGCATGATATATGAACTATTTGAAAGCCTGAACATTAAAGGAAATGATGTTCCCATGGTATTGTTGATAAGTATGATGACTTTAATAATCTATATGCAATTTGTAACAAAGAAATCAATTTTTCACTCCCACAGCTCATTTAAATATTACATCTCTGTTCTTAGTTTGACCCCTCTGTGTATACACAACCTCTCGGTGTATAGGGTATAACCTCGAGCTCTCGCGATCGGTGCTATATATACACTCGTATGTACGGATCGTGGTATGTCCCAGACACACCGCTAACAGGTGCGTGTGTACTGTCATGCAATTTGTATTAAACTTGTATTATATAATCGCTTCATAGCCAACAGTCCTGGTTTTGATTTGATTTCTGACCGACGGCCATCTTGGACATTTAGCTCACAGAATACCATCTTTCAGTTGATAATGCCTTTTCTTAAGAAGAAAAAAGAAGGGAAAAAATTCCAACTTTTTTAAAAATCAAATGAAGATAGTCTATGGTGGGTACCAAGATCCTTCTGAGACCTATCGTTTAATGTTCATACAGATGTGTTTGACTTACTATGCATGTGCATACGTTAGTGTCTCTGATGCACGGATATTCTTTATCCGATGTCTTAAATGTTTAGAAGACTTAATAGTTTATATATATGTTCTAAAGTTAATGTCGCATTTGGTTTTCTACAAACGACATCATATCTTAAATCTTTTATGAGATATACATGTACATATGTATGATATAGAATGAAATGAAACGAAATGTTTAAATTGCTACATTACATCCGTTTTCATTAATCGTACTTTTAGGAGGTTGGTATGATATGTCTACTTCATAATGCAAACTGTTATTAACTTACAAACAAACATTTTATTATCAATACAAACCAGTATATGTCGTTTCAACTTTGATCTGCCATTGCTCCCGTAATTAATCCTCATCTTGCATTTCCAACTGGATCTCAGGTGTGATTTTTTGCTTAAATTGTTTTAAGTGTTGCAGGGAAGGTTGATGAAATAAAGATTCATTTTGTGTCTAACAAACTAATACCGTTTATTTCAATGCATATATTAAAAGAAACATATTCGCTTCCCTGTAAATTGATCAATATTCATTTCAAAATAAAAAAAAAGATATTTTAGTCAAATTTTAAAAGCACTGCACTAAATTGTACATGTACATTGAAAACAACTCGTCAATCTAAACAATTTGCGTGTAAATTATGTTTACTCTAAATACTTACTAACCTAATCCCTATTCTGAAACCTTCCGATATCGAAACTTAGTAACCCACACAACAAAATCACTTTAATAGCTGTTAAAAAATACATACTTTTGTTAGAAGTTTTAGCGTTTCAGTACTTTCAGTACTTTGATTTAATCACGCCTCTGTGCAACCAACCCCTTCACACGATTAAGGCTGGGCGGTTTTACCGGTATACTGTGGTATAAAGTTGTGACGGTACGTACCGTGGTACATTAGTCCTGTACCGGTTTTTTGGGGACTTTCATTTAACTTATCAATTAAATATTTGTTACATACATGTAGATCGATTGGAATTCCAATATGATTTAATTATAATTTCCTATAAGTTTGTTGATCAACTAGCCAGGACAGACATACATGTAGCTTCACTCAAACAATATTAGAGGATAAAACAAAAAGAAACTTATGACAGGCCTGTTGCTGATTGGCTTCAAAAACAGCCAGAGACCTTAAGCTACATCAAACATTCAATCAAGGTGGTATACCGTGGTACGTACCGCGGTATTTGCCTAAATACCGTGGTATACCGTGGTACTTTTAATTTTGTGGTCCCCAGCTCTTTTCACGATCCGTAATCATCAGTATTGATGGCGGATTGCAAACGGATTGAAGATGAAGATGAAGAATCATCCTCATTTGTAAATCATGGTGCATGCTTTGACTAGGTCACATATACTTATAAACCTGATATAGACTCTTCATATCTGCTGATATTATTATTAATACACTTTAGAGATGATATGCATGAATTTATCTGGTACTGTTTACAAAAGTTGACAACTATATATATATACGATATATAATAGTGTACATGTATATGTTCACTGTATTAATTTTCAAATGATGTCAAATTGTTAATATATATTTGCACATTAAAATTAAAAATTCACGATGTTAATTGTATTCAACATGATTTGTAAACCAGCATTCCATATTATTACTACATTATATACTGGTTGCATATTGTATTTAGCTCATACATTGTACAGTGTAAATGTACTGTACAGTATACATGTATGTTGTTAACATCCAGGGGCAGGCAAGTGAATCAATAATGTTCTTTTTTATCTGTATATATAGATATATAATAATTTTATAATGTTTATAATCTAAGGTAAAAAGAACAGTTAGAAGGGTCTAGGGTCTATTATATACTGTAGTAAACAAACAAGTTTTTTTAAATTAAATGTTTGTGCTTTCAAATATTGTTTTTAACCCCCCCCCCCCCCCCACCCCCACCCCGCCTTCCCTACAATTGTATGTGTTAGATAATTTTCCATTTACTATGGTTATTTTCAAGAATTCCTTTAAATTCAAAAATAATTGGAAATGATGGCTTATAGGAGTTAGAGTTGTGACAGAAATTCAGTAAAAAGAATATATCAGCAATAAAGACTTAAGCATGCTACATGTGTTCATGAACAGTATTACACTGTATTACTACAAACTGGACACCTTTGTAAACTGACCATAACATTTAGTCAGTGTCAGAACCTGGTGACTTCCAGTTAAAGCAAATTATAAACTGTTTGTGATTTTAAATGAAATCAAAATTTATATTAATCGATTAAAATTATATTACATAGTCTTGTTAGGAATAATGAAGCAAAGTTGGTCAAAATCGAATCAGTTGTCAACTGACCACATATTAAGTTGACTAGATTAAGGTCAAATTTTCCATTTATCAATTGCTATAACATTTTTTATGACATTTTGAAGTAAAGTTGAATAAGTTAGAATCAAACAAGGTGTCTAGTCACTACAACTGACAAAACCTGAAGATATTGAGATCAAAGGTCAAGATCAAATCTTACATTTCCTAGCTGTTTAACATTTTGTTGTGAATGTGTCCACTTTGCAAATTAACCAAACTCATGATTAAGTTTAAACAGATCAAAGGACAAGTTCACATGTTTCAACTGATAGTCTTTTAGGGTCATCATACAGTATATACATAATAGGGCCCTTCCTGACGAGTCACTGTTCAATTGTAATGAAAAGCATTTATATATACAATAAATCAATGAGTACACTAAAATGGAAGTCTGGCATTGTACTATATCATATATACAGCAGGGATTACTCGTGGGGGGGGGGGGGGGGGATTGTGGAATTTTTACCCATATTTTTCCTGAAAATCTCATTAAAATTTCAAAAAAGTATTAGTTTATATAGATAAATCTCACAGAAATTTTACTAATCTCATAAAATCCGTTAAATTCTCCCATAGGTTTTAAGAGCCAAAATTATCCCTGTTCAGTATATATGCATACTGTATATATGTACACAATATGTACAAGGGCCGCATGTAGCGGACAGATGGTGAAGGTGTCAAGACTTTCTACAGCCATTAGTCCTCCATGTCTAGGTTGCGAGTTTGAAACCTATACATTTATATGTATATGGGGCATGCACAGTTGTCAGATACTGACTGTAGGTCAGTGTTTTTTCTCCGGGTACTCCAGCTTTCCTCCACCTCCAATAATAATACGATACGTGCTGTTGTGATCGATACACGTATCATATTTCTTAATTGCTCGATCACCCTGCATACCATTGGGTATCCAGCGGAGGAGTGAAGGCCCCACTACCCATCCAACTAAACACACAGTGTTGGCTCTATTACCTGCATTCTGGCTTATAATAAAACAACATCAACTACACTTAACTTTATGTACAAAATTTAATTTATTTCATTTTACTATCTACAGGTGGAGTATGTGTGCTGCTTTGTCAGGGGAAAGCATGAACACTTCTTCGGAGGTATCCAAATTGTTTGTGTTGGTGACTTCTTCCAGTTATCACCTGTAGCCAATGACTTATATATGGATCCTGGGAAATATGCCTTTTCGTCAGATGTATGGGAACACATTATTACACTGTACTCATAATTTCTCCCTGAGACATGTCATTAGACAAACAGACACTCAGTTAATTACAGCCATTAATGAACTGGAAAGGGGTCATCCGTCTGTAACAACCGTCAATTTGATGTATTCATTGTCACGGCCATTATCATTAGGGGATCCACCAGTTTGTTTATACGCAAAAATTTTTGAAGTGGACTGTCATAATGGATCCTGTCTTCAGGAAATGCCAGGGGAAATGTCAGTATTCCGATCTGAGGGCAGCGGAGACACCAACCGACTGAAAAAAATCATGGCCAAAAAGGTGTTAGCTTTGAAGGTTGGTTGCCCTGTGATTCTCCTGAAAAACTTGTCACCATCTCTTGTGAATGGAAGTCGAGGAACAGTAGTTTCTTTGGAAGCAGATACGCCAATTGTACAATTCAGTGACGTTCCTGTAAAATTGGACATGATAGCATTCACTGCATATGATCCAAGTATCTCAAAAGTAGTCGCAGAAAAAATGCAGATTCCTCTCAATCTGGCATTTGCGTTAACCATTCACAAGGCACAGGGTCAGACCTTTCCAAGAGTTGTTGTTAACTGCAGGAGAATCATGCAACCAGGTCAAGCAGGGGTAGCAATAGGATGGGCAGTTTCAACTGATGGCCTGCAGGTGTTTAATTACTATCCCTCATCAACAGGAGGTTGAGAACATGTGCGCTTCACCTGGACAAGCTATTGCAGATGATCTGTCCTGCTGTAAAATGGTTAATATTGAAAAATAAAATACAATGTATGATACAAACTGAATATGATTATAAATCTTCCATTACTTTGGATTATTCATTTCAGATATAAAGTAACAAAAAAAATCTTCTTGACAAATGTTAATGATAGGAAAGATATTTTAATCTTTTTAAGTGTATTGACCTTGACTCTAGATCTGTACATTTGTAGGTCAAGAAGTCAGTTGAGTACTACAGGCCCATCGTTCCTCTTGTTATATTTATTTACTGAAAGGCTATACATGAAGATAAGAGATTTGAGCATCTGTCCTTTCCATCACCAAAAATTAATAATTCTTAGGTGTATTATTTAAGCATTGAACTGCTAACATTATACATGCATGTATATTTGGCATTCATAGGCAATATGAGTAAAATAAGGATGTATAAACTACCAGGAACAAATGTATTACTTTACCCTACATGTACAGATGACAGTTTCTTTTTTTTGTTGTTTGGTTTTTGTGTTTAAATCATCTCAGTTCATATAACATGCCAGTAATTAATACATATTACATGTAAGTGGATCTGAGTTGGTACTCAACACATACAATTGTACATGTATATAGGCTTTCAATGCCTCACATGGTCAAAATCAGCTAGCTATCAGCATATCAGGATTGTGATAGTTATATCGATCTAGCCAAATATTTAAAAAAAAAAGTATCATATTTTAATTGGTTGTATTCTATGCATCTGATACATGTATTTACAACTTTGAACTCGAGTACATACATAATGTATGTATGTATTGTACAGTAGGTGAAACCATATACCGGGTAATGGTAAATTATATACATTCATGTATCAATATACAGTCATGTACTACTACACATCCTGTACATTGTCTTAAATTATCATCTGGTTGTCATGAGATTGGTTGAAAGTGAATTCATGAGGAGTTTTAATTTGTGTTATAACATACATGTAAAATACATGTTTGTTAAAATTGATATATTATAGGAAGACAATGCAAGGAGGGGGGTTATATATACAAATGCACATGAAGGTTATATGCCTATTGCTCAATCATGTTCCTTGTTTAACCAATAAGCAAGATACACTATATATTTGTGTGTAATTTGAAACAATAGATATTATGACTTCAAGAATGCAACCCTACTTGTTTTATTATTTATCACTAATTCAGTAAATTTAAAAGACATTGTAAAGTGTCAAATATCGCCCTGTGAACAGCTAGGGTAATTTTTTGGCAGGTCATCTTGTAACACCTGCAGGCTACTGATCATTTTGTTAGTGTTGATCATAACATGATGATAATAACTAAAAATGATACGAACATTTATGAATCTTCTCGCATACAATATTATGAGCACAAATAGTACAGCTGTTACAAAAAAGATGTGCATTGATGTAGTTGCCTTACACAAGCGTGAGCTGCGGCGTTGAGCTGAATAGACAAGGGTAACAAGGTTCGAGCCCCAGCAAAGCCATTACATTTATCACTTTTTCTCATATTTTTACACAGCTATTAACAGTTACCTGGTAAATAGAAAAGTGAACTAAATTATAAATAATGTTTATCACCAGATTGGCAAAATAAACTGGGTAAAAGTCTTGATCACTACAGATAAATAATTTAATTGATTTATTAGATAGAAAAATATTGCCAATTAAAAAACAAAACAAAAGGTTTTTACATGGAGCAAAGCTCATATTACTCTAACAGAGTCGACAAAACTGATGCAGCTCCACCAGTTTTCTGACCTAGCAGGGAATTCGATTCAGGTTAAGATACGTTAAAATAATCAATTTTTGGTACAGACAACTGAACAACTTTGTTCAAATTTTCGTATATGATAACTGCACACTGCAGGGTATTATTGGTGAAAAAAAAAGAGAGAAAAAATTAGTTACAGTTCCATTACTACTTTGGATTATGTTAAATAGATATATATGTTGCCATCAAAATTAAATTATCAAAATGACAATTATTAATTTACCATTCATTAATGCTGAAATACTCGATCGCTTTCGAGGACATTTTCCCACTCAAATTTACCACACATTTTTCACTATAATGCTATTGACCAATCAGAATGCATGTTACAACCCAGTCTTCGCGGAGCATCAACTTCCGGCCGGTCGACCCGTAGCCTGCCGCAGTTGACAAATCGACGCTCTAAAATCTGTGTTGAAGTGGGAAACTGGATCGCTTAGAGGTTCAGCATGCATTAAAAACAAAAAATTAGTCGATTGAAACCGCAAGGTACGTTGGGTTCGCGCTAAACGTTGTAACAGCGTTAGTTTTTACTTTGAAAAAGATGAAGCCAGAGAGGTTCCGGGAGGCCGTTCGGAAAAAAGTTGCTTACCCTGTTGATAATATAAGAGTATTTGGCGAGTAAAGGGGGCGGGGTCCAGATTCGAGCGCCCGTGGTTAGTGTCTGGCCCTTAGGTCTGTTCTTTGGGTTATTTCCAAGTTGAAAATGATTTCTCCTTCTCTTTCTGTCTCCCTTCATAGTAGTGGTCAGTAGTGGTCAGTTGATAATGGTCAGTTGTATTCAAATTCCAGATTTAAAGTGATGCTTACAACTTGTCTGGTCACTATTATATGCAAATGATAGCCTGTTTGATGTCCATCTTCAAACATATTTCAGAAGTCAGGGGAGCCTTATTATCAAAGAGAGAGGCCCCTACAAATAACTACCCCCCCCCCCCTACTTGCCTATGGCATAGACAGTCTATCTGTGTATGCATGTATACTAGTGATTGTGTGTAAATCCATGGGTGGCCACTCAATCTAATTGGCCTGTGTAGGTCTTTGCAACTGTCTCTAGAACATTTCCTCATCTTATTGAGACTGAATGATGCTTTACAGGCAGTTAAATGTTCAATTTTCAAGCAAACAAATTGAATTTTTAAAACAATTGAATTTAAATTCTTAAGAAATTTAATTTGAAGATTGAAATTGGAAGCACTTCATTTGGGAATGTACTGGCATTATTTAGTTTCATAAATCATTTTACAGAAATGAAATATCTTTACTATTGCAAAAGATATTACATTTTTCCTAATACTTGTGGTCTCAAATATACACAGTAAATGACTAGTGAATTTAACATAGATTTACAGTAGGGTATGGTTTCTTAAAATCAACATATCTCCTGTTCTATATGTCCTATAATTATTCTGTTTACGCCGAAATGTTTCAAATAGATTACAGTTTATGGAAATAAGTACTTAAAAAAATCAAAAAATTTTAAGCCCTATATGTCTGACAAGGCTGAAAATAGGGTTTTCTGTCTGTCACATCCATGTTTCTTGACCGATTCTCATAAAAATTTGCATGATTTTTCTATGTTGTATATCTGTATTGAAAATGAAATTAATTTTAATGCACAACTTAAATATCATTTTAAAAAATTAAATTAATTAATTTTTTTTAAAATTTCATTAAATTTTCTTTTGAGTGGCTAGTGTCTATATTAAGAACACCTAATTAGCATATTTAGTGCTACTGTGTATTCCTACACCAAAATTAAAAGTTAAAATGGAGGAATTCTTTGAAAGTTACAAATACAAAATATTGGAAAATTCTTTGATTACCCCAGAAAATGGCATTTGCAGAATATGGAATGGACTACTCACAAAGAATAGGAAATATGGAGTTTTATCTTTTAGGGACCCTAGGGATTTGAAGTGGAAAAAAAGACATGCCCACAGACTTTCTTTTATTGTTTTTACTGGGAATTTAGACATATCTAGTGAATTGGACTGTTCCCATCTGTGCCATAACAGTTTATGTGTTCATGTTGATCATTTAAGTTTGGAGCCACATTTTATTAATAATAATAGGCAGTACTGTTTAAATTCAAATGTTTGCTATGGTCATGTAGGATTTAGGGACTGTTTGTTGAATTTGAAAATTGTTTGAGGGTATTAGCTATTGATCTAAAGATACAATATTTCTATTGAATCTAAAGAGACAATAGTTCCAACTACCACCACGTGGAGGCTCCCTCAAAAGGTAGTCATATATATGTAATGTTTTTTTGTTATTACATATTTTGAATTTAGAATTTTGCCTCATATTTTCAAAAATGTTTTAAATAATGTCATTTTCTTCTCTTTTTAATAGAGATGGTCCTCAGGCCGATTATCTCCCCTAGACTGATTGATGACTGGATCAAGTTGACCTCTCCTGTAATCAGACTTCCGAGCACACCTGGACTTCTTTGCATGATCCTTATGTTTTTGGGCCAGCAACGAAAGATTTCTTTTCTGGACCTCTGGTAGGTACTGCCGTTGACGTTGGTATAATTCCTCTGAGCTCATTTGGTTAAGCTTGCACTTTACCTCTGCACTCAGTGTACCTCCAAAATGTTCAACTTTCTGTTGGATGGCTTTACCTGCTGTGTTATTTAGGGTTAGGATTGTGTTGTCTAACCTCCCCTCAGTGTTTCGCGCATAATTTTGGTATTTTGGTAATGCAACGTTAATCCCTCGGTGGCATCCCTCATTCTTCTGTGTTGAGGTATTCAGTCTCATCATTCGAACAGTATTGGTACTCAGTTTCATTTTTAGGAGCTCCAGTACCAGTATCTGGTCATCTGTTGTCATCTGAAGCTGATGAATCTGGTTCGAACCCAGGAATATCGAGCGTGTCCACCAGTTGTTGCTGTCACCACCAGAACACACCACAGAATGCAGCTTACACTTTGAACAGTCACCTGAGTAGCACGAAACAGTAGCATCTAACACAGCAGGTAAACGGGTTGTTATTGTGTCCATATCTCCATTATGTTGTTTCATCAGCTCCTTAAAAATCAGACTGCTCCTGGCTTTCAAATCCTGGGAAAATATTTTTTGGGAGTGTGCCCTCATGAGTCTGGTTCGACCAGGAAACATGGACTCGCTGAACTGAGCACTATTACATTTTCGAAACTGTGCTCTCCCTAGGTGAGTGGGATCAGCTTGTCTCTCTACTTTCCACATCGGGTGTAGGGCTCGCATGGCTTCTTCAAGGCCTTTGGCTCCAGTGCCATCACCGTCCGTTGTGGCATATTTTACCAAAACACCTTGTCTGGTTAATTGATCGCCAATGTCCTTTCCCATGGCGTACTCCGACAGACCATCAAACTTGTCAGTGTTGGCCGTGCAGTCTGGGTGGCCTCCAGGACATTTGACATCATACCCTTTTCCCTTCAGCCAAGCACCTGTCCAGCAAAGTTTGTTATGTAGGGTTCGCGCTAGTATCCATTTCTTTGTTGTGGATGTCTCAATACCCAGGCAGATTCCCTGTGAGGCATTCATCCCTGGCTTCTTAGCACTTCCAAATGTTGTGCTATTGTACCGCCCATCCAGTGCTAGCCCAATGGTGCTTGGATCTTCATTTCCCCTCAGTTGATTTGCTTCTAATACCTGTCTGGTCTTCTCGGACATGTCTTTCTTATTCAGAGCTGTAATCTCTCTTGACACCTGATTTGCCTGTCGCTGCATTCCGCTCTTGGCTCCTGCAGGTATATTCAGGTGTCCAAGAAGCAACCTGGCCCCCTTCGTGCTGACTGACTGGCCACACAGAGCTGAGGGTAAGTACTTGTTGACCAGAGCTGGTTTTGGTCCAGGCTTTTCCGAGTCCGCTTCCCTGTAGAGCTTGAACATCGGAGATCTGTACTGGCACCTCATACACAGCACGGAGCAACTCCATCCCAGAGCCCATTTCCTCTCGTTGTTGAGTTTAAAGTCTGGTATCAGACAGGTATTAGATTGTCCTGCGTGCAGTGTTATGATGTCATTCCACATCTTGACCATCAGAATAACGTCAATAATTCTGTTCCCTTCTATTTCAGTGGCCTGAGATTCCTGAGATTCTGATTCTTCTGGTGGAACAGCTACTGGACGGAGTATCCGGGCTGGACATGGTTCGCCGCCAGTATCTGAGGCTATGACTGATCTACCATCAGAGCTAGTCTTTGTCACCAGCTGAAACTCCTCGGCAGTCAGTCTTCTGGTCTTTACAGGTAACTGGTCTTCAGGTTGATAAGCTGGTAGATCCTCTTCAACAGTTAGTGTCTGGCCCTTAGGTCTGTTCTTTGGGTTATTTCCAAGTTGAAAATGATTTCTCCTTCTCTTTCTGTCTCCCTTCATAGTAGTGGTCAGTAGTGGTCAGTTGATAATGGTCAGTTGTATTCAAACTCCAGATTTAAAGTGATGCTTACAACTTGTCTGGTCACTATTATATGCAAATGATAGCCTGTTTGATGTCCATCTTCAAACATATTTCAGAAGTCAGGGGAGCCTTATTATCAAAGAGAGAGGCCCCTACAAATAACAGCCCCCCCCCTACTTGCCTATGGCATAGACAGTCTATCTGTGTATGCATGTATACTAGTGATTGTGTGTAAATCCATGGGTGGCCACTCAATCTAATTGGCCTGTGTAGGTCTTTGCAACTGTCTCTAGAACATTTCCTCATCTTATTGAGACTGAATGATGCTTTACAGGCAGTTAAATGTTCAATTTTCAAGCAAACAAATTGAATTTTTAAAACAATTGAATTTAAATTCTTAAGAAATTTAATTTGAAGATTGAAATTGGAAGCACTTCATTTGGGAATGTACTGGCATTATTTAGTTTCATAAATCATTTTACAGAAATGAAATATCTTTACTATTGCAAAAGATATTACATTTTTCCTAATACTTGTGGTCTCAAATATACACAGTAAATGACTAGTGAATTTAACATAGATTTACAGTAGGGTATGGTTTCTTAAAATCAACATATCTCCTGTTCTATATGTCCTATAATTATTCTGTTTACGCCGAAATGTTTCAAATAGATTACAGTTTATGGAAATAAGTACTTAAAAAAATCAAAAAATTTTAAGCCCTATATGTCTGACAAGGCTGAAAATAGGGTTTTCTGTCTGTCACATCCATGTTTCTTGACCGATTCTCATAAAAATTTGCATGATTTTTCTATGTTGTATATCTGTATTGAAAGTGAAATTAATTTTAATGCACAACTTAAATATCATTTTAAAAAATTAAATTAATTAATTTTTTTTAAAATTTCATTAAATTTTCTTTTGAGTGGCTAGTGTCTATATTAAGAACACCTAATTAGCATATTTAGTGCTACTGTGTATTCCTACACCAAAATTAAAAGTTAAAATGGAGGAATTCTTTGAAAGTTACAAATACAAAATATTGGAAAATTCTTTGATTACCCCAGAAAATGGCATTTGCAGAATATGGAATGGACTACTCACAAAGAATAGGAAATATGGAGTTTTATCTTTTAGGGACCCTAGGGATTTGAAGTGGAAAAAAAGACATGCCCACAGACTTTCTTTTATTGTTTTTACTGGGAATTTAGACATATCTAGTGAATTGGACTGTTCCCATCTGTGCCATAACAGTTTATGTGTTCATGTTGATCATTTAAGTTTGGAGCCACATTTTATTAATAATAATAGGCAGTACTGTTTAAATTCAAATGTTTGCTATGGTCATGTAGGATTTAGGGACTGTTTGTTGAATTTGAAAATTGTTTGAGGGTATTAGCTATTGATCTAAAGATACAATATTTCTATTGAATCTAAAGAGACAATATTTCCAACTACCGCCACGTGGAGGCTCCCTCAAAAGGTAGTCATATATATGTAATGTTTTTTTGTTATTACATATTTTGAATTTAGAATTTTGCCTCATATTTTCAAAAATGTTTTAAATAATGTCATTTTCTTCTCTTTTTAAACGAGATGGTCCTCAGGCCGATTATCTCCCCTAGACTGATTGATGACTGGATCAAGTTGACCTCTCCTGTAATCAGACTTCCGAGCACACCTGGACTTCTTTGCATGATCCTTATGTTTTTGGGCCAGCAACGAAAGATTTCTTTTCTGGACCTCTGGTAGGTACTGCCGTTGACGTTGGTATAATTCCTCTGAGCTCATTTGGTTAAGCTTGCACTTTACCTCTGCACTCAGTGTACCTCCAAAATGTTCAACTTTCTGTTGGATGGCTTTACCTGCTGTGTTATTTAGGGTTAGGATTGTGTTGTCTAACCTCCCCTCAGTGTTTCGCGCATAATTTTGGTATTTTGGTAATGCAACGTTAATCCCTCGGTGGCATCCCTCATTCTTCTGTGTTGAGGTATTCAGTCTCATCATTCGAACAGTATTGGTACTCAGTTTCATTTTTAGGAGCTCCAGTACCAGTATCTGGTCATCTGTTGTCATCTGAAGCTGATGAATCTGGTTCGAACCCAGGAATATCGAGCGTGTCCACCAGTTGTTGCTGTCACCACCAGAACACACCACAGAATGCAGCTTACACTTTGAACAGTCACCTGAGTAGCACGAAACAGTAGCATCTAACACAGCAGGTAAACGGGTTGTTATTGTGTCCATATCTCCATTATGTTGTTTCATCAGCTCCTTAAAAATCAGACTGCTCCTGGCTTTCAAATCCTGGGAAAATATTTTTTGGGAGTGTGCCCTCATGAGTCTGGTTCGACCAGGAAACATGGACTCGCTGAACTGAGCACTATTACATTTTCGAAACTGTGCTCTCCCTAGGTGAGTGGGATCAGCTTGTCTCTCTACTTTCCACATCGGGTGTAGGGCTCGCATGGCTTCTTCAAGGCCTTTGGCTCCAGTGCCATCACCGTCCGTTGTGGCATATTTTACCAAAACACCTTGTCTGGTTAATTGATCGCCAATGTCCTTTCCCATGGCGTACTCCGACAGACCATCAAACTTGTCAGTGTTGGCCGTGCAGTCTGGGTGGCCTCCAGGACATTTGACATCATACCCTTTTCCCTTCAGCCAAGCACCTGTCCAGCAAAGTTTGTTATGTAGGGTTCGCGCTAGTATCCATTTCTTTGTTGTGGATGTCTCAATACCCAGGCAGATTCCCTGTGAGGCATTCATCCCTGGCTTCTTAGCACTTCCAAATGTTGTGCTATTGTACCGCCCATCCAGTGCTAGCCCAATGGTGCTTGGATCTTCATTTCCCCTCAGTTGATTTGCTTCTAATACCTGTCTGGTCTTCTCGGACATGTCTTTCTTATTCAGAGCTGTAATCTCTCTTGACACCTGATTTGCCTGTCGCTGCATTCCGCTCTTGGCTCCTGCAGGTATATTCAGGTGTCCAAGAAGCAACCTGGCCCCCTTCGTGCTGACTGACTGGCCACACAGAGCTGAGGGTAAGTACTTGTTGACCAGAGCTGGTTTTGGTCCAGGCTTTTCCGAGTCCGCTTCCCTGTAGAGCTTGAACATCGGAGATCTGTACTGGCACCTCATACACAGCACGGAGCAACTCCATCCCAGAGCCCATTTCCTCTCGTTGTTGAGTTTAAAGTCTGGTATCAGACAGGTATTAGATTGTCCTGCGTGCAGTGTTATGATGTCATTCCACATCTTGACCATCAGAATAACGTCAATAATTCTGTTCCCTTCTATTTCAGTGGCCTGAGATTCCTGAGATTCTGATTCTTCTGGTGGAACAGCTACTGGACGGAGTATCCGGGCTGGACATGGTTCGCCGCCAGTATCTGAGGCTATGACTGATCTACCATCAGAGCTAGTCTTTGTCACCAGCTGAAACTCCTCGGCAGTCAGTCTTCTGGTCTTTACAGGTAACTGGTCTTCAGGTTGATAAGCTGGTAGATCCTCTTCAACAGTTAGTGTCTGGCCCTTAGGTCTGTTCTTTGGGTTTTTTCCAAGTTGAAAATGATTTCTCCTTCTCTTTCTGTCTCCCTTCATAGTAGTGGTCAGTAGTGGTCAGTTGATAATGGTCAGTTGTATTCAAATTCCAGATTTAAAGTGATGCTTACAACTTGTCTGGTCACTATTATATGCAAATGATAGCCTGTTTGATGTCCATCTTCAAACATATTTCAGAAGTCAGGGGAGCCTTATTATCAAAGAGAGAGGCCCCTACAAATAACTACCCCCCCCCCCCCCCCTACTTGCCTATGGCATAGACAGTCTATCTGTGTATGCATGTATACTAGTGATTGTGTGTAAATCCATGGGTGGCCACTCAATCTAATTGGCCTGTGTAGGTCTTTGCAACTGTCTCTAGAACATTTCCTCATCTTATTGAGACTGAATGATGCTTTACAGGCAGTTAAATGTTCAATTTTCAAGCAAACAAATTGAATTTTTAAAACAATTGAATTTAAATTCTTAAGAAATTTAATTTGAAGATTGAAATTGGAAGCACTTCATTTGGGAATGTACTGGCATTATTTAGTTTCATAAATCATTTTACAGAAATGAAATATCTTTACTATTGCAAAAGATATTACATTTTTCCTAATACTTGTGGTCTCAAATATACACAGTAAATGACTAGTGAATTTAACATAGATTTACAGTAGGGTATGGTTTCTTAAAATCAACATATCTCCTATTCTATATGTCCTATAATTATTCTGTTTACGCCGAAATGTTTCAAATAGATGACAGTTTATGGAAATAAGTACTTAAAAAAATCAAAAAATTTTAAGCCCTATATGTCTGACAAGATTAGGGTTTTCTGTCTGTCACATCCATGTTTCTTGACCGATTCTCATAAAAATTTGCGTGATTTTTCTATGTTGTATATCTGTATTGAAAGTGAAATTAATTTTAATGCACAACTTAAATATCATTTTAAAAAATTAAATTAATTAATTTTTTTTAAAATTTCATTAAATTTTCTTTTGAGTGGCTAGTGTCTATATTAAGAACACCTAATTAGCATATTTAGTGCTACTGTGTATTCCTACACCAAAATTAAAAGTTAAAATGGAGGAATTCTTTGAAAGTTACAAATACAAAATATTGGAAAATTCTTTGATTACCCCAGAAAATGGCATTTGCAGAATATGGAATGGACTACTCACAAAGAATAGGAAATATGGAGTTTTATCTTTTAGGGACCCTAGGGATTTGAAGTGGAAAAAAAGACATGCCCACAGACTTTCTTTTATTGTTTTTACTGGTAATTTAGACATATCTAGTGAATTGGACTGTTCCCATCTGTGCCATAACAGTTTATGTGTTCATGTTGATCATTTAAGTTTGGAGCCACATTTTATTAATAATAATAGGCAGTACTGTTTAAATTCAAATGTTTGCTATGGTCATGTAGGATTTAGGGACTGTTTGTTGAATTTGAAAATTGTTTGAGGGTATTAGCTATTGATCTAAAGATACAATATTTCTATTGAATCTAAAGAGACAATATTTCCAACTACCGCCACGTGGAGGCTCCCTCAAAAGGTAGTCATATATATGTAATGTTTTTTTGTTATTACATATTTTGAATTTAGAATTTTGCCTCATATTTTCAAAAATGTTTTAAATAATGTCATTTTCTTCTCTTTTTAAACGAGATGGTCCTCAGGCCGATTATCTCCCCTAGACTGATTGATGACTGGATCAAGTTGACCTCTCCTGTAATCAGACTTCCGAGCACACCTGGACTTCTTTGCATGATCCTTATGTTTTTGGGCCAGCAACGAAAGATTTCTTTTCTGGACCTCTGGTAGGTACTGCCGTTGACGTTGGTATAATTCCTCTGAGCTCATTTGGTTAAGCTTGCACTTTACCTCTGCACTCAGTGTACCTCCAAAATGTTCAACTTTCTGTTGGATGGCTTTACCTGCTGTGTTATTTAGGGTTAGGATTGTGTTGTCTAACCTCCCCTCAGTGTTTCGCGCATAATTTTGGTATTTTGGTAATGCAACGTTAATCCCTCGGTGGCATCCCTCATTCTTCTGTGTTGAGGTATTCAGTCTCATCATTCGAACAGTATTGGTACTCAGTTTCATTTTTAGGAGCTCCAGTACCAGTATCTGGTCATCTGTTGTCATCTGAAGCTGATGAATCTGGTTCGAACCCAGGAATATCGAGCGTGTCCACCAGTTGTTGCTGTCACCACCAGAACACACCACAGAATGCAGCTTACACTTTGAACAGTCACCTGAGTAGCACGAAACAGTAGCATCTAACACAGCAGGTAAACGGGTTGTTATTGTGTCCATATCTCCATTATGTTGTTTCATCAGCTCCTTAAAAATCAGATTGCTCCTGGCTTTCAAATCCTGGGAAAATATTTTTTGGGAGTGTGCCCTCATGAGTCTGGTTCGACCAGGAAACATGGACTCGCTGAACTGAGCACTATTACATTTTCGAAACTGTGCTCTCCCTAGGTGAGTGGGATCAGCTTGTCTCTCTACTTTCCACATCGGGTGTAGGGCTCGCATGGCTTCTTCAAGGCCTTTGGCTCCAGTGCCATCACCGTCCGTTGTGGCATATTTTACCAAAACACCTTGTCTGGTTAATTGATCGCCAATGTCCTTTCCCATGGCGTACTCCGACAGACCATCAAACTTGTCAGTGTTGGCCGTGCAGTCTGGGTGGCCTCCAGGACATTTGACATCATACCCTTTTCCCTTCAGCCAAGCACCTGTCCAGCAAAGTTTGTTATGTAGGGTTCGCGCTAGTATCCATTTCTTTGTTGTGGATGTCTCAATACCCAGGCAGATTCCCTGTGAGGCATTCATCCCTGGCTTCTTAGCACTTCCAAATGTTGTGCTATTGTACCGCCCATCCAGTGCTAGCCCAATGGTGCTTGGATCTTCATTTCCCCTCAGTTGATTTGCTTCTAATACCTGTCTGGTCTTCTCGGACATGTCTTTCTTATTCAGAGCTGTAATCTCTCTTGACACCTGATTTGCCTGTCGCTGCATTCCGCTCTTGGCTCCTGCAGGTATATTCAGGTGTCCAAGAAGCAACCTGGCCCCCTTCGTGCTGACTGACTGGCCACACAGAGCTGAGGGTAAGTACTTGTTGACCAGAGCTGGTTTTGGTCCAGGCTTTTCCGAGTCCGCTTCCCTGTAGAGCTTGAACATCGGAGATCTGTACTGGCACCTCATACACAGCACGGAGCAACTCCATCCCAGAGCCCATTTCCTCTCGTTGTTGAGTTTAAAGTCTGGTATCAGACAGGTATTAGATTGTCCTGCGTGCAGTGTTATGATGTCATTCCACATCTTGACCATCAGAATAACGTCAATAATTCTGTTCCCTTCTATTTCAGTGGCCTGAGATTCCTGAGATTCTGATTCTTCTGGTGGAACAGCTACTGGACGGAGTATCCGGGCTGGACATGGTTCGCCGCCAGTATCTGAGGCTATGACTGATCTACCATCAGAGCTAGTCTTTGTCACCAGCTGAAACTCCTCGGCAGTCAGTCTTCTGGTCTTTACAGGTAACTGGTCTTCAGGTTGATAAGCTGGTAGATCCTCTTCAACAGTTAGTGTCTGGCCCTTAGGTCTGTTCTTTGGGTTATTTCCAAGTTGAAAATGATTTCTCCTTCTCTTTCTGTCTCCCTTCATAGTAGTGGTCAGTAGTGGTCAGTTGATAATGGTCAGTTGTATTCAAACTCCAGATTTAAAGTGATGCTTACAACTTGTCTGGTCACTATTATATGCAAATGATAGCCTGTTTGATGTCCATCTTCAAACATATTTCAGAAGTCAGGGGAGCCTTATTATCAAAGAGAGAGGCCCCTACAAATAACAGCCCCCCCCCTACTTGCCTATGGCATAGACAGTCTATCTGTGTATGCATGTATACTAGTGATTGTGTGTAAATCCATGGGTGGCCACTCAATCTAATTGGCCTGTGTAGGTCTTTGCAACTGTCTCTAGAACATTTCCTCATCTTATTGAGACTGAATGATGCTTTACAGGCAGTTAAATGTTCAATTTTCAAGCAAACAAATTGAATTTTTAAAACAATTGAATTTAAATTCTTAAGAAATTTAATTTGAAGATTGAAATTGGAAGCACTTCATTTGGGAATGTACTGGCATTATTTAGTTTCATAAATCATTTTACAGAAATGAAATATCTTTACTATTGCAAAAGATATTACATTTTTCCTAATACTTGTGGTCTCAAATATACACAGTAAATGACTAGTGAATTTAACATAGATTTACAGTAGGGTATGGTTTCTTAAAATCAACATATCTCCTGTTCTATATGTCCTATAATTATTCTGTTTACGCCGAAATGTTTCAAATAGATTACAGTTTATGGAAATAAGTACTTAAAAAAATCAAAAAATTTTAAGCCCTATATGTCTGACAAGGCTGAAAATAGGGTTTTCTGTCTGTCACATCCATGTTTCTTGACCGATTCTCATAAAAATTTGCATGATTTTTCTATGTTGTATATCTGTATTGAAAGTGAAATTAATTTTAATGCACAACTTAAATATCATTTTAAAAAATTAAATTAATTAATTTTTTTTAAAATTTCATTAAATTTTCTTTTGAGTGGCTAGTGTCTATATTAAGAACACCTAATTAGCATATTTAGTGCTACTGTGTATTCCTACACCAAAATTAAAAGTTAAAATGGAGGAATTCTTTGAAAGTTACAAATACAAAATATTGGAAAATTCTTTGATTACCCCAGAAAATGGCATTTGCAGAATATGGAATGGACTACTCACAAAGAATAGGAAATATGGAGTTTTATCTTTTAGGGACCCTAGGGATTTGAAGTGGAAAAAAAGACATGCCCACAGACTTTCTTTTATTGTTTTTACTGGTAATTTAGACATATCTAGTGAATTGGACTGTTCCCATCTGTGCCATAACAGTTTATGTGTTCATGTTGATCATTTAAGTTTGGAGCCACATTTTATTAATAATAATAGGCAGTACTGTTTAAATTCAAATGTTTGCTATGGTCATGTAGGATTTAGGGACTGTTTGTTGAATTTGAAAATTGTTTGAGGGTATTAGCTATTGATCTAAAGATACAATATTTCTATTGAATCTAAAGAGACAATATTTCCAACTACCGCCACGTGGAGGCTCCCTCAAAAGGTAGTCATATACATGTAATGTTTTTTTGTTATTACATATTTTGAATTTAGAATTTTGCCTCATATTTTCAAAAATGTTTTAAATAATGTCATTTTCTTCTCTTTTTAATAGAGATGGTCCTCAGGCCGATTATCTCCCCTAGACTGATTGATGACTGGATCAAGTTGACCTCTCCTGTAATCAGACTTCCGAGCACACCTGGACTTCTTTGCATGATCCTTATGTTTTTGGGCCAGCAACAAAAGATTTCTTTTCTGGACCTCTGGTAGGTACTGCCGTTGACGTTGGTATAATTCCTCTGAGCTCATTTGGTTAAGCTTGCACTTTACCTCTGCACTCAGTGTACCTCCAAAATGTTCAACTTTCTGTTGGATGGCTTTACCTGCTGTGTTATTTAGGGTTAGGATTGTGTTGTCTAACCTCCCCTCAGTGTTTCGCGCATAATTTTGGTATTTTGGTAATGCAACGTTAATCCCTCGGTGGCATCCCTCATTCTTCTGTGTTGAGGTATTCAGTCTCGTCATTCCAACAGTATTGGTACTCAGTTTCATTTTTAGGAGCTCCAGTACCAGTATCTGGTCATCTGTTGTCATCTGAAGCTGATGAATCTGGTTCGAACTCAGGAATATCGAGCGTGTCCACCAGTTGTTGCTGTCACCACCAGAACACACCACAGAATGCAGCTTACACTTTGAACAGTCACCTGAGTAGCATGAAACAGTAGCATCTAACACAGCAGGTAAACGGGTTGTTATTGTGTCCATATCTCCATTATGTTGTTTCATCAGCTCCTTAAAAATCAGACTGCTCCTGGCTTTCAAATCCTGGGAAAATATTTTTTGGGAGTGTGCCCTCATGAGTCTGGTTCGACCAGGAAACATGGACTCGCTGAACTGAGCACTATTACATTTTCGAAACTGTGCTCTCCCTAGGTGAGTGGGATCAGCTTGTCTCTCTACTTTCCACATCGGGTGTAGGGCTCGCATGGCTTCTTCAAGGCCTTTGGCTCCAGTGCCATCACCGTCCGTTGTGGCATATTTTACCAAAACACCTTGTCTGGTTAATTGATCGCCAATGTCCTTTCCCATGGCATACTCCGACAGACCATCAAACTTGTCAGTGTTGGCCGTGCAGTCTGGGTGGCCTCCAGGACATTTGACATCATACCCTTTTCCCTTCAGCCAAGCACCTGTCCAGCAAAGTTTGTTATGTAGGGTTCGCGCTAGTATCCATTTCTTTGTTGTGGATGTCTCAATACCCAGGCAGATTCCCTGTGAGGCATTCATCCCTGGCTTCTTAGCACTTCCAAATGTTGTGCTATTGTACCGCCCATCCAGTGCTAGCCCAATGGTGCTTGGATCTTCATTTCCCCTCAGTTGATTTGCTTCTAATACCTGTCTGGTCTTCTCGGACATGTCTTTCTTATTCAGAGCTGTAATCTCTCTTGACACCTGATTTGCCTGTCGCTGCATTCCGCTCTTGGCTCCTGTAGGTATATTCAGGTGTCCAAGAAGCAACCTGGCCCCCTTCGTGCTGACTGACTGGCCACACAGAGCTGAGGGTAAGTACTTATTGACCAGAGCTGGTTTTGGTCCAGGCTTTTCCGAGTCCGCTTCCCTGTAGAGCTTGAACATCGGAGATCTGTACTGGCACCTCATACACAGCACGGAGCAACTCCATCCCAGAGCCCATTTCCTCTCGTTGTTGAGTTTAAAGTCTGGTATCAGACAGGTATTAGATTGTCCTGCGTGCAGTGTTATGATGTCATTCCACATCTTGACCATCAGAATAACGTCAATAATTCTGTTCCCTTCTATTTCAGTGGCCTGAGATTCCTGAGATTCTGATTCTTCTGGTGGAACAGCTACTGGACGGAGTATCCGGGCTGGACATGGTTCGCCGCCAGTATCTGAGGCTATGACTGATCTACCATCAGAGCTAGTCTTTGTCACCAGCTGAAACTCCTCGGCAGTCAGTCTTCTGGTCTTTACAGGTAACTGGTCTTCAGGTTGATAAGCTGGTAGATCCTCTTCAACAGTTAGTGTCTGGCCCTTAGGTCTGTTCTTTGGGTTATTTCCAAGTTGAAAATGATTTCTCCTTCTCTTTCTGTCTCCCTTCATAGTAGTGGTCAGTAGTGGTCAGTTGATAATGGTCAGTTGTATTCAAACTCCAGATTTAAAGTGATGCTTACAACTTGTCTGGTCACTATTATATGCAAATGATAGCCTGTTTGATGTCCATCTTCAAACATATTTCAGAAGTCAGGGGAGCCTTATTATCAAAGAGAGAGGCCCCTACAAATAACACCCCCCCCCTACTTGCCTATGGCATAGACAGTCTATCTGTGTATGCATGTATACTAGTGATTGTGTGTAAATCCATGGGTGGCCACTCAATCTAATTGGCCTGTGTAGGTCTTTGCAACTGTCTCTAGAACATTTCCTCATCTTATTGAGACTGAATGATGCTTTACAGGCAGTTAAATGTTCAATTTTCAAGCAAACAAATTGAATTTTTATGGAGGCGTAAGCCTGCCATTATGAGATTACCTTGGATCTATGACGTCACAGTTATTCTTGAAATCCGTTTTATTTCCTTCCATAGCCTGCGTGGCACTTGCCTTTTCGTTCATATGTGACAATATATGGTTGCAAAACATGTATGCAACATATCATATCTGAAAGTTATTAAAAAACAACAGAAAAGCGTTTTTTCATATTTCCTACGGAAGTATTTCAATAGCGACATATTGGATGACTCATCTCGACATCTGCTGAAGCAACAACTCATTATCAAGGTAAGCTTTTGCTGTAGTTTTTATTTTGTCAATACATTATCCAAATCTGATACGAAGCTTGTATTTTACAGTTTTAGTGTCGATTTCATTTCAAATTGATGTGTAATTCGATGACTCATCAGTAGGCCTAGAGGTCATTGACTCGACTAGTGTTGTGGTTCAGAGGCCACGATCGGCTGCGGGCTAAGTAGGTCAATTTTAAGGGGCCAGATCACTAAGGTAATTTAATTATAAGAGAATTGTATTATTACAACGGACATTTAATAATAATTTCGAAATCGGTGACTACATTTGTAAGTGCTCTTAGCAATGCTGACCTTTTTAATATCCCATTCATTTTAGCAATTTCAAATTTCGAACACTGTTGGTTTCAGTTTTCTATATTTAACAGATAGAATGCTTTGCTATACTGTATTTGACTTTCTATCTTGAATATTTCTATATAACTGCAATAGATACACCACTACTAAGGTAAATTTATCATTGTTATATATATATAATTCAAACACATTTATTTAAGAATCTTCATTTAATTGTTCATGTGATATAGCATAGACTTGGGGGAATCAAAGAAAACATGCTTGCTCTTGCAGGATGAAAGTGTAAAAGAAGTGAAGGTTGGTAGTGAGCCTGCAAGCATACACACTGTACGATTGAGTGAGGATGGAGAAGAAGTTGATCTGTCTCTGTGGAGGGATGCTGCAAATGTCTCCATCAAAGTAGGAGACTACATTGAAGTGTCACAATGCGTGACAGGCGAATGGAATAGAGCCATTACCCTCAACACTACAAGAAACAGTGTTGTGCAAGTAAGTGTTCATGACAACTATGATAATTAACAAGTCATATCAAGAACTTTTGTCTCTGTGCAAAAGCATTTACCTTATACCTACCTCGCTTTCTACAAGCTTAAGATTGAAAAGGAAATGGATTCATAACACACATGTCACTGATCGCTAAAATCTTACATGAATTTTCAGAATAACCTCAACGCCAGAGTATCTAACTACCCAGCCCCATTAACTCGCAGTAAAAATATGCAAAGAAAATAGATTCTATGTAATTCGGTTTCAACTTTTTTATTTGGCATTTGCCAAACTTCTGCTCGACAATCAAAAAGTACCTGAAACCTGAAATTAAGTCCCGTATATTTGGATGAAGGGCTTCCAGGTGTGTTCAAATGGATGACTTCGACTTTTATAAAGTAGTCAACAGGATACCATACATCTGATTAAAGATAATCTCAAACTTGCCTAGACTCATTTGCCTTCCTGTTAATTGAAATTGAATTATTACTTCTTATTTGTAGATAGTTGAAGCCCCAGAGATTGATATGGAGGGCCACATTGAAGGTCTCTCCTTGGCAGGTGACGAGGTGGAAGTAGTCGTTTGCGTTGGAAATGACTACAACGAACTGAGATTAAAGAAAAGTACTCTGGTGAATGCGTTGCATATGGCAGACGCTGAAGACATGGAAGATGTTGTTAGTGCCTTGCTGCCACTGTCAGCAAAGATGATTGTAAAAAACTGTTCAATCCAGTCCATTGAAATTATCAGAGAGGGACCAGGTCCAATGGACAACAGTGAGGATACCTCTGACAGAGGAGAATGAAAAATGTTTGTAGTATATCATGTCTGTTTGGGTTGTATCCATGCAACCATTATGATTGTTTTACATTTTTGAAGATGTTCTTATCTGAATGTGTGTTGTTTTGATGAATGATAGAATGAATGAATGAACAACCTAGTCAACAGTTGAATGAGTGAGTGAATGAATACATATAAATGAACACAGTTTATGATTGAAACATGATAAACAGATAAAGGACTTGCATATAAGGTTGTCCTTTTTCACTTTCTAATTTAATAACACAATATATCATGTATTATTTAAGCCTATAATTGAAATTCCAAAGCTTGTTAGTAATGTGTGCTTTCAATAATGTTGTTAGCCAAACCTTGTTCGTTGATTCATCTTTAGGTTGCTGCAAAAAATTTAGATATGTGAATTTGCTATTATCAAACTTCCTGTAAATCATGATAAACTTGTTGACACATGTTTGATAAACACATTGTCAATGTGGATATTTTTTAAGCACTCTTGATAGATACCAGATAGGGATATTTTTGAAATGGAACAGATTTGTGCTTCCAATGTACATATATGTAGTTTATCATGTCTGTTTGGGTTGTATCAATGCAACTATTAAGATTGTTCTACTTTCTTGATATGTTCTCATCTGAATAATTGTTGTTTTTATAAATGATAGAATGATTTAATAATAACCAAGTGAATGAGTGAAGGAAAATGAAAGAATAATTGAAAAAGCCGTTGAATGAGTGAGTGAATGAATGCATATAATAAGTGAACACAGTTTATGAATGAATCATGACCAACAGATAAATGACCTGCATTTAAGGTTGTCCTTTTTCACTTTAATGATTTAGTAAACAGTATTTCATGTTTTATTTAAAGGTATATAATTGAAAGTCCAAAGCTTGTTAATATCGTGTGCTTTCAATATTGTTGTTAGCCAAACCTTGTTCGTTGATCCATCTTCAGGTTGCTGCAAAACTTAACAGATTTAGATATGAAAATTTGCTATCTTCAAATTTCCATGGATTCATGAAAAAACTTGTTGGCACATGCTTTGATAAACACATTGTCAATCTGAATATATTTGTAAGCACACTTGATAGAAATTAGAAAACAATATTTTTGAAATGGTACAGGTTTGTTCTTGAAATATACATATTTGTAGTTTATCATGTCTGTTTGGGTTGTATCAATGCAACTATCGACACTGTTTTACTTGATTGAAGATGTGCATATCTGAATATGTAGTGTAATAATAGAATGAAAGAACAACCAAGTGAATGAGTGAAGGAAGATGAAAAAATGATTGAACAAGCAACTGAATGAGTGAACGAAAAAATAATGATCAATGAATGAATGACTTGCATATAAGATTATACCTTTTTCACTTTTATGATTCACTTTTATGATTTATAACACAAAATATCATGTTCTATTTAAGGCCATAATTGAAAGTCCGAAGCTTGATTGTATCTTGTGCTTTCAATATTGTTGTTAGCCAAAAGCTTGTTCGTTGATTCATCTTAAGATTACTGTAAAACTTGAAAAGATGTTGAGTATTTCAGAACTCAGATGTTGGAAATCCTGTATGTTAGAAATTGAAACCAGTCCATTCTAGATGTGCACATTAATGAAATTGCTTATGTTTGTTAGTTGTGTAATAATAATACTAAAAGACTATTTTTCTGAGATATATGAATGTGTACTATTTTCAAACTTCCTGTAATTCATGAACACATGTTGACACATGCCTTGATAAACACATTGTCATTCGGAATATATATATATATTTATGTTAAAACTTGGTAGATACTTGAAAGCAGGTATTTCTGGAATGGAACAGGTTTGTACTTCAAATGTACATATATGTAGTTTATGATGTCTGTTTGGATTGTATCAATGCAACTGATGATCAATGAATGAATGACTTGTATGTTATAAAGTTATCTTTTTTCACTCTTTATGCTTTTATATCATAATATTTCATGTTTTATTAACGCTACAATGCATATCGAACATGTCATTTACTATAAAATGGGTGTTGATATGGTTGGAAAAACAGTACCATTTTTTGAAAGTCCAAAGCTTGATTGCATCATGTGCTTTCAATATTGTTGTCAAACAATGTTCGTTGAACCATTTTTCAGGTTCCTGCAACACTTGTAAAGATGTCGACTGTTTTTAAATGTATATATATGTAGTAGATATGTCTAAATATGTTTTATACAGCTTCCTTTTTCAAATTTTTGGCATGTTTGCGCATGTGCAGATCTGGATATGTGTTGTTATAAAACAACTATTTTCTAATGTTCAAGCATGTTACTTTCACATCATTTTTATAAAATATGCGGACATATGTTTCAATACTATTTCATATAAGTATATATGAAATGTGTATCAGTTTCATTCATCTATATATACATGTGTTACCTTCATTATTCTATAGATGTCCATTAATATGTTAAAGGAGGTACCTTATCTATTGACATAAATCTGTTTTCTAGTCTTGCATTGTAGTGCATGGATGTCCATTCTGAAGAAAACTGCATAATATGTTAATCTGCAAGCGATAAATAATTATGTCATGACAAAGTTAACATTTCTTTGCTTTTATAATGATAACCTGATCATAATAAATGTTCTGAAGAATACTTTTGTGTTCATTGTTTGTTCTTGATAACTCTTTCAAATTCTGAAATACAGCCCAGAGTGGTAGGCATTCTTCAAGTCCTCTTCATTTCTCACATTGGACTGTATTGAAGAAGTGAATTTTGTTACATGACAACACTATCTTCAACAAATTTTCTTAACAATCAATGAAATCCAAGTGTATATATATAAATAGTAATTCGGTCTTCTTTTATACACATACAACCAAGTAAATAAGGTTTAGAAAATATAGCAATGAGTGTAGAGACTATAACATGAATACATATCATGTTTATCACATTACCATGTACGTTATATGAACAAATCTACTTCCGATCAATCTTTCTGCCTTGTTCAGCATCTTCATGTATCAATAGAAATATAATAAGAAACTTTCAATTGACATTTCTATTTGCAATTAACAAATATCTCTCAATTGATTTATATAATGAAGCCATTATTAGCTGTTACATCTGTTATTACACATCTTGCAATATTTAGAGCATTAGATACTAGTTGAAATAATCTCATTTACGCCTCCTTCAGTACTTTCAGTACTTTGATTAAAACAATTGAATTTAAATTCTTAAGAAATTTAATTTGAAGATTGAAATTGGAAGCACTTCATTTGGGAATGTACTGGCATTATTTAGTTTCATAAATCATTTTACAGAAATGAAATATCTTTACTATTGCAAAAGATATTACATTTTTCCTAATACTTGTGGTCTCAAATATACACAGTAAATGACTAGTGAATTTAACATAGATTTACAGTAGGGTATGGTTTCTTAAAATCAACATATCTCCTGTTCTATATGTCCTATAATTATTCTGTTTACGCCGAAATGTTTCAAATAGATTACAGTTTATGGAAATAAGTACTTAAAAAAATCAAAAAATTTTAAGCCCTATATGTCTGACAAGGCTGAAAATAGGGTTTTCTGTCTGTCACATCCATGTTTCTTGACCGATTCTCATAAAAATTTGCATGATTTTTCTATGTTGTATATCTGTATTGAAAGTGAAATTAATTTTAATGCACAACTTAAATATCATTTTAAAAAATTAAATTAATTAATTTTTTTTAAAATTTCATTAAATTTTCTTTTGAGTGGCTAGTGTCTATATTAAGAACACCTAATTAGCATATTTAGTGCTACTGTGTATTCCTACACCAAAATTAAAAGTTAAAATGGAGGAATTCTTTGAAAGTTACAAATACAAAATATTGGAAAATTCTTTGATTACCCCAGAAAATGGCATTTGCAGAATATGGAATGGACTACTCACAAAGAATAGGAAATATGGAGTTTTATCTTTTAGGGACCCTAGGGATTTGAAGTGGAAAAAAAGACATGCCCACAGACTTTCTTTTATTGTTTTTACTGGGAATTTAGACATATCTAGTGAATTGGACTGTTCCCATCTGTGCCATAACAGTTTATGTGTTCATGTTGATCATTTAAGTTTGGAGCCACATTTTATTAATAATAATAGGCAGTACTGTTTAAATTCAAATGTTTGCTATGGTCATGTAGGATTTAGGGACTGTTTGTTGAATTTGAAAATTGTTTGAGGGTATTAGCTATTGATCTAAAGATACAATATTTCTATTGAATCTAAAGAGACAATATTTCCAACTACCGCCACGTGGAGGCTCCCTCAAAAGGTAGTCATATATATGTAATGTTTTTTTGTTATTACATATTTTGAATTTAGAATTTTGCCTCATATTTTCAAAAATGTTTTAAATAATGTCATTTTCTTCTCTTTTTAATAGAGATGGTCCTCAGGCCGATTATCTCCCCTAGACTGATTGATGACTGGATCAAGTTGACCTCTCCTGTAATCAGACTTCCGAGCACACCTGGACTTCTTTGCATGATCCTTATGTTTTTGGGCCAGCAACGAAAGATTTCTTTTCTGGACCTCTGGTAGGTACTGCCGTTGACGTTGGTATAATTCCTCTGAGCTCATTTGGTTAAGCTTGCACTTTACCTCTGCACTCAGTGTACCTCCAAAATGTTCAACTTTCTGTTGGATGGCTTTACCTGCTGTGTTATTTAGGGTTAGGATTGTGTTGTCTAACCTCCCCTCAGTGTTTCGCGCATAATTTTGGTATTTTGGTAATGCAACCTTAATCCCTCGGTGGCATCCCTCATTCTTCTGTGTTGAGGTATTCAGTCTCATCATTCGAACAGTATTGGTACTCAGTTTCATTTTTAGGAGCTCCAGTACCAGTATCTGGTCATCTGTTGTCATCTGAAGCTGATGAATCTGGTTCGAACTCAGGAATATCGAGCGTGTCCACCAGTTATTGCTGTCACCACCAGAACACACCACAGAATGCAGCTTACACTTTGAACAGTCACCTGAGTAGCACGAAACAGTAGCATCTAACACAGCAGGTAAACGGGTTGTTATTGTGTCCATATCTCCATTATGTTGTTTCATCAGCTCCTTAAAAATCAGACTGCTCCTGGCTTTCAAATCCTGGGAAAATATTTTTTGGGAGTGTGCCCTCATGAGTCTGGTTCGACCAGGAAACATGGACTCGCTGAACTGAGCACTATTACATTTTCGAAACTGTGCTCTCCCTAGGTGAGTGGGATCAGCTTGTCTCTCTACTTTCCACATCGGGTGTAGGGCTGGCATGGCTTCTTCAAGGCCTTTGGCTCCAGTGCCATCACCGTCCGTTGTGGCATATTTTACCAAAACACCTTGTCTGGTTAATTGATCGCCAATGTCCTTTCCCATGGCGTACTCCGACAGACCATCAAACTTGTCAGTGTTGGCCGTGCAGTCTGGGTGGCCTCCAGGACATTTGACATCATACCCTTTTCCCTTCAGCCAAGCACCTGTCCAGCAAAGTTTGTTATGTAGGGTTCGCGCTAGTATCCATTTCTTTGTTGTGGATGTCTCAATACCCAGGCAGATTCCCTGTGAGGCATTCATCCCTGGCTTCTTAGCACTTCCAAATGTTGTGCTATTGTACCGCCCATCCAGTGCTAGCCCAATGGTGCTTGGATCTTCATTTCCCCTCAGTTGATTTGCTTCTAATACCTGTCTGGTCTTCTCGGACATGTCTTTCTTATTCAGAGCTGTAATCTCTCTTGACACCTGATTTGCCTGTCGCTGCATTCCGCTCTTGGCTCCTGCAGGTATATTCAGGTGTCCAAGAAGCAACCTGGCCCCCTTCGTGCTGACTGACTGGCCACACAGAGCTGAGGGTAAGCACTTATTGACCAGAGCTGGTTTTGGTCCAGGTTTTTCCGAGTCCGCTTCCCTGTAGAGCTTGAACATCGGAGATCTGTACTGGCACCTCATATACAGCACGGAGCAACTCCATCCCAGAGCCCATTTCCTCTCGTTGTTGAGTTTAAAGTCTGGTATCAGACAGGTATTAGATTGTCCTGCGTGCAGTGTTATGATGTCATTCCACATCTTGACCATCAGAATAAAGTCAATAATTCTGTTCCCTTCTATTTCAGTGGCCTGAGATTCCTGAGATTCTGATTCTTCTGATGGAACAGCTACTGGACGGAGTATCCGGGCTGGACATGGTTCGCCGCCAGTATCTGAGGCTATGACTGATCTACCATCAGAGCTAGTCTTTGTCACCAGCTGAAACTCCTCGGCAGTCAGTCTTCTGGTCTTTACAGGTAACTGGTCTTCAGGTTGATAAGCTGGTAGATCCTCTTCAACAGTTAGTGTCTGGCCCTTAGGTCTGTTCTTTGGGTTATTTCCAAGTTGAAAATGATTTCTCCTTCTCTTTCTGTCTCCCTTCATAGTAGTGGTCAGTAGTGGTCAGTTGATAATGGTCAGTTGTATTCAAACTCCAGATTTAAAGTGATGCTTACAACTTGTCTGGTCACTATTATATGCAAATGATAGCCTGTTTGATGTCCATCTTCAAACATATTTCAGAAGTCAGGGGAGCCTTATTATCAAAGAGAGAGGCCCCTACAAATAACACCCCCCCCTACTTGCCTATGGCATAGACAGTCTATCTGTGTATGCATGTATACTAGTGATTGTGTGTAAATCCATGGGTGGCCACTCAATCTAATTGGCCTGTGTAGGTCTTTGCAACTGTCTCTAGAACATTTCCTCATCTTATTAAGACTGAATGATGCTTTACAGGCAGTTAAATGTTCAATTTTCAAGCAAACAAATTGAATTTTTAAAACAATTGAATTTAAATTCTTAAGAAATTTAATTTGAAGATTGAAATTGGAAGCACTTCATTTGGGAATGTACTGGCATTATTTAGTTTCATAAATCATTTTACAGAAATGAAATATCTTTACTATTGCAAAAGATATTACATTTTTAGGTCATCTGACCCAAAGGGTCAAGATGACCTATAGTTACCGTGCTTCGTCCGTCGTCGTCCGCCGTCCGCCGTGCGCCGTCCGCCGTGCGCCGTCCGCTGTCCGCCGTCCGTAAACTTTTCACATTTCAAACTTCTTCTCAAGTTCTACCAATGGGAATAAGCTGAAACTTAGCTGAAATGATCCTGAGATGGTCCTGACCAAGTGTTGTTATTTTTCGGGTCGGTCCGAAATCCAAGATGGCCGCCAGAGCCGCCATCTTGAAAAACACATTTTCAACTTCTTCTCAAGTTCTACCAGTGGGATTAAGCTGAAACTTAGCTGAAATGATCCTGAGATGGTCCTGACCAAGTGTTGTTATTTTTCGGGTCGGTCCGAAATCCAAGATGGCCGCCATAGCCGACATCTTGAAAAACACATATTAAACTTCTTCTACAGTTCCACTGGTACCTGTGAGCTGAAAATTGGTAGGGATGTTCAGGAAGGGCAGCCCATAAAATGTTGTTATTTTTCGGGTCCGAAAAACTCTCGACATTTGTGCCATGGCGGCCATTTTGTGACATGATTGCGCAATCACTGTTTTCCTGAACAACACCTATTTTAAACTTGTTCTTAAGTTCTACCACTGGGATTAAGCTGAAACTTGGCTGAAATGATCCTGAGATAGTCCTGACCAAGCGTTGTTATTTTTCGGGTCGGTCCGAAATCCAAGATGGCCACCAGAGCCGCCATCTTGAAAAACACATTTTCAACTTCTTCTCAAGTTCTACCAGTGGGATTAAGATGAAACTTGGCTGAAATGATCCTGAGATGGTCCTGACCAAGTGTTGTTATTTTTTGGGTTGGTCCAAAATCCAAGATGGCCGCCAGAGCCGCCATCTTGAAAAACACATTTCCAAATTTCTCTCAAGTTTCACCTGTGGGATTAAGCTGAAACTTGGCTGAAATTATCCTGAGATGGTCCTGACCATTAGTTGTTACTTTTCGGTCGGTTCGAAATCCAAGATGGCCGCCATGGCCGCCATCTTACAAAACACATTTCCAACTTCTTCTCAAGTTCTACCTGTGGGATTAAGCTAAAACTTGGCTGAAGTGATTCTGAGATTGTCCTGACCAAGTGTTGTTATTTTTCAGGTTGGTCGGAAATCCAAGATGGCCTTCAGAGCCGCCATCTTGAAAAACACATTTCAAACTTCTTCTCAAGTTCCGTCAGACATCCAAGATGGCTGCCACAGCCCCCATTTTGAATACACATTTAAAACTTTTCATAGAAAAATGATCCCCAGATAGTCCCAACCAAATGTTGTTATTTCTCCAGTCCGTCAGAGATCCAAGATGGCTGCAACAGCCCCCATTTTGCATCCACATCTAACACTTTCCATGATCTGAAACTTGCCTAAAATGATTCTGACCAAATGTTATTTTTCGCACTGTTCCGAAGAAATCCATGATCATCACCATCTTGAAAACCACATTTGTGTGGCATATTGTTACATGATTGTATTACTAATTCCTAGAGGAGAGGAATTTATATAAGCTATTAGCTTGTTTTCCAATCCTCACTATTTGTACAATTTCTATATATGTAATATACATGTACACTGATGGAAATAAAATATTGTTTAAACTAATTCCATAATGGTATCACAATTGGTAGTCAGATGACCGTTAAGGCCCTTGGGCCTCTTGTTCCTAATACTTGTGGTCTCAAATATACACAGTAAATGACTAGTGAATTTAACATAGATTTACAGTAGGGTATGGTTTCTTAAAATCAACATATCTCCTGTTCTATATGTCCTATAATTATTCTGTTTACGCCGAAATGTTTCAAATAGATTACAGTTTATGGAAATAAGTACTTTAAAAAATCAAAAAATTTTAAGCCCTATAATAGGACTGAGACCACAATTAAATGCTTCCGGGTTCAGTACCCACGAATGAAGTGCCTTAAAAATCTAGGTGTTTTAGTTAAAACTGTGCTATGCCTCTTAGAACTTGGTATTTGTGTACAAGTTTGGTGTTGAAATACTCTAGAGATAACATTCTAACATTTACTGTGTCAATTTTTAGCTCACCTGGCCCGAAGGGCCAAGTGAGCTTATGTGATGGTGCAGCGTCCGTCGTCCGTCCGTCCTGCGTCCGTCAACTTTTTCCTTTAAACGACTTCTTCTAAAATACTGAAAGGCCCAGTGACATGAAATTTGGCTGGTAGATTTCTTGGAAGGAGCTGAACAAAGTTTGCGAAAAAAAATCACTTTGACCTAATTTCAAGGTCACAGGGGTCAAAAATGTCGAAACCTTCAAACAACTTCTTCTAAAATACCGTCAGGCATAGAGACTTCATATTTGACCAGTAGCTTCCTTGGATGAAGCCAAATAGAGTTTGCGAAAAGAAATGACCTTGACCAATATTCAAGGTCACAGTGAGGTTAAATCTATTTTAAACTTTAAACGACTTCTTCTGAAATACAAAAAGCCCTAGAAACATGGCATTTGGCTGAAAGGTTCCTTGGATGAAGCCCAGCAAAGTTTGCAAAAAAAAAAATGACCTTGACCTATATTCAAGGTCACAGGGGTCAAATCTGTTAAAACCTTCAAAAGACTTCTTCTGAAATACCAAAAGCCCTAGAAGCATGATATTTGGCTGAAAGGTTCCTTGGATGAAGCCGGACAAAGTTTGCAAAAAGAAATGACCTTTACCTATATTCAAGGTCACAGGGGTCAAATCTGTTTAAACCTTTAAACGACTTCTTCTAAAATACCAAAAGCCCTAGAAGCATGATATTTGGCTGAAAGGTTTCTTGGATGAAGCCTGACAAAGTTTGCGAAAAGAAATGACCTTGACCTATATTCAAGGTCACAGGGGTCAAATCTGTGAAAACCTTTAAACGACTTCTTCTGAAATACCAAAAGCCCTGAAAACATGATATTTGGCTGAAAGGTTCCTTGGATGAAGCCCGACAAAGTTTGCGAAAAGAAATGACCTTGACTTATATTCAAGGTCACAGGGGTCAAATCTGTTAAAACCTTCAAACGACTTCTTCTGAAATACCAAAAGCCCTGGAAGCATGATATTTGGCTGAAAGGTTCCTTGGATGAAGCCCGACAAAGTTTGCAAAAAGAAATGACCTCGACTTATATTCAAGGTCACAGGGGTCAAATCTGTTAAAACCTTTAAACGACTTCTTCTGAAATACCAAAAGCCCTAGAAGCATGATATTTGGCTGAAAGGTTCCTTGGATGAAGCCCGACAAAGTTTGTGAAAAGAAATGACCTTGACTTATATTCAAGGTCACAGGAGTCAAATCTGTTGAAACCTTCAAACGACTTCTTCTGAAATACCAAAAGCCCTGGAAGCATGATATTTGGCTGAAAGGTTCCTTGGATGAAGCCCGACAAAGTTTGCGAAAAGAATTGACCTCGACCTATATTAAAGGTCACAGGGGTCAAATCTGTTAAAACCTTTAAACGACTTCTTCTGAAATACCAAAAGCCCTAGAAGCATGATATTTGGGTGAAAGGTTCCTTGGATGAAGCCCGACAAAGTTTGCAAAAATAAATGACCTTGACCTATATTCAAGGTCACAGGGGTCAAATCTCTTAAAACATTCAAAAGACTTCTTCTGAAGTACCAAAAGACCTAGAAGCTTGACATTTGGCTGAAAGGTTTCTTGGATGAAGCCTGACAAAGTTTGCGAAAAGAAATGGCCTTGATCTTTATTTGCCTAGAGACATGATATTTGGCTGGTAGCGTCCTGGGATGAAGCCAAACAAAATTTGAAAATGAAAATGATGTTGTCTTTTAAGGTCACAGAGGTAAAATATGTTTAAATCTTAAGATGTTCTTCTAAATGTCTTACATTAAAAGATTTTAAGGGACTTAAGGGTTACACTATAATATAAGTCAGAGATTGATACCAGGTGAGCGATGCAGGCCCATTGGGCCTCTTGTTTATATTGTGCATGTCATTTTGGCGTAGGGTGCTGTGTGACAAGTCCTGTTTTTACCCCTACCCCCTGACCCGGAAGTTTATATTTGACGTTGATGACACGTGCAGACGATTATTTCAAGAAATTAGCCTACATGCTATGTTGAAATTTTGATATTTTATTCCCAAGATGTTGCTCTTGGCCAGGTAAGAAGGAAATTTCTCAACGAAATATTGGGAATTTGTTACGAAATTAAATGTTACAATGAAACATATAGTAAAATTAATTGTGGTCTTAGTCCTGTCTAAATATGATAAAATCGCCGTACTTCCGAAGGACTATTTCTGTGACGTTTTTTGGCTCACTCGCCAGCGTTCAATAGGAGTTACCTCCCCTTTGCTTGGGCATAGCTACCATGATCCATGGGAGAAAATACAACATAGGTAAAGATATATATTGGCATTTTTTTATAAATATGGTAATTTAATTAAATGTGTATAATGATGAATAAACTCATTATTAGTAAAATTATACATAAATGTTTTTTTTTCCCTTATCTTTTTTTAATTTTTTTTTCCCTTATCAGTTAAACTTTTAATATTTTTTATTCCATTTTTAAACTTTGAATGAAATTTTCCCTTTCAGGATTGATATCTGTATGGCGTATTGTTCATGTCAATATTACTGCTTGTGAATATTACTTTATGAATAAAATAGTAACATAGGTATTAATAAAATGGTATCAATAAATAAATTTTGTTGTGCTTTTTATGTAGATCTATGTTTATTTGTTAGTATTAAATATAATGCTTGAGTGAATTAATGGGAACAGGAGAAAATACGCTATAGGATTTCAAAATAGTATATAGAGACCGAGTTTACATCTGTATGGCGTATAATTAGAGTTACGCCCCTTGATTCGGACTTTCTCGTCACGGTAATTTTACCGATTTTCTTACAAAGTACATATTATTTTAACATTAAAACTTAACCATAACTTTCAAATGACATATATAACTGTAAAAAATTAGTTATTTGTTGCTTAAAACAGTGATATTAAACGCTTGCTTGACTAGCTTCCTATGGCGTATTTTAGTGTCTGAGAGCCTCCGATATAAGATCGTTTTTTGGTACAAAGTACACATTTGTTTCAATGAAACTTCACCAGATGGTGTAATATGCACCAATCAAGGAATAAAAGGATGTTTTGAAGATATATTACGTACATTTATCTATGGCGCCGAAAATATCCTATGGCGTATTTTAGTGTGACCGCTTTTTATTATCGGATATGATTTTGCCGACTGCGACGTCTTATTTCCGAAGCACTAATTCTTTGATGCAGATTCCGCCCTCGATTTAAGGGGAATGAAATCGGCTTGAAAAAACCTACTTCAGTGATTGACAGTTCATAAAAACAGTGTCTACTCATGTTTTATGTAATTAAGATCCCATATTTTTTTTCCAATTACTGGTGAAATAAAGTATGTCACAAAAAAATATATAATTGTAGCGTTATCCACTCGGGTATACACGAGACGCTATTAATATAAGTTCGAGATGGAAAGCTGACTACGGCAGGGACAACTGTAACACCAGACTAAAGTTCACATCATTTTATTTACACATCCATGAAGTTCAACATATACATTAAGTTCAAATACATCCCATTCAGAAGTAAACACGTACACACTTAACATCCAAAGCACACTGTCTCACATAATATCCACGGGCGATAATCCCCAGTCATAACGTATTCCATAGTCACACGAACACACAAAGTACATCCCATAAATCCTATCACAAGTTGCGTGGAGTATTTCTCAAAGTAAAGTTTATCTCTCTAGTTTCCGTTACTGTCACCCCTTATATACCACTTTCATACTGCATTCTCATTGGCTAACATCTGCTCCTCCGACCTAGATTCGGCTCCTCTCTCGCTCCTCACTCACGCTGATTGGTTAAACCCTGCTCCTCTCGCTCCTCCGACCTAATTAGAGCTCGCTCCTCACTCTTTCTGATTGGCTAAAGCAGTGACTTACACTAGTTATAAATAGGAATCTGTTACTAAATTTATACTGGCCTTATGCAATCTGTCAATCAAACTGGGCCCTAATACACAGCTTCCCGATAACACAGTACGTAAACAACTCCTTATATGGAAACATAGCTCCCTGCTGCCCCGTGTATACACATACATGTACACACCCTATACACACGCTATGTATACATATACCTAGCTCACTACTATATTACTCTAAACAAAACACAACTAAACTACAACATTTCTAATTTGATACATATAAGTGTGAAATATATTTCCACGCTACACTAACCCCAACTTTTCAAGTTTTGTCTCCGACAAAAGTTAAAGTATAATAAGAATAAAATCCTACCTATTTCACAAAATCGAAATAAGGTATACATGTATAAGCATTTTAAAACCGTTCATACTATCATCACACTCGCACGATAATATTTAAATCACAAATGATTAAAATGAAATATAACGTAAAACATAATATTGTGAACACAAATCACGATATCATTCCAATGATAAAATATCACAACTAGGAACAAAATGTTCCACACGATATTAACGTAATGTTCGCTTTTCTGGTAAAGTCAATCGTTAGAAGTTACAGTGTTTATATATTCCGTTTGAATACGTGAATAGATAATGTCCAATTCACATAAAGTGTCTCTTCTCCGGATTCATATAATTAATTCGGAGAACATACCGTTACTCCGAATAAAGTTCAGTATTACCACATGAGGGTCTTTAAAATAGTCACAAAATAAAATTCACAGATACATGTGCAATATCCTGGAATGTTCACAAATCAACAGTCAGTTCATACAGTCAGGACAATATCCACCTGCATATCTGTCCATCTGGTTCCTTGAGTTTGTACAGCCATGTCAACGATCCATGATCCGCCCGTAACAAGATTTCACGTCCAATGAGTATTTCACAAAGAAAACCACGGCCAGCATCTTTTTTCGGGTCACACAATAATTACGTTCCGCCTTACTTAGAGACCTACTGGCGTACGCAATAACAACTTCCTGGCCTTCCTGGACTTGTGACAACACTGCTCCTATAGCGTAATTGCTGGCATCTGTGTCAAGTCCGAATTTACCCCCGTTCACGTCTGGATAGCTCAAAATAGGAGTTGAGGTTAACCGTTCCTTCAGCTCTGGAATTTTCTTCCGTCCACATCCATGATTTACCTTTCTTTGTAAGGTCATGTAGACACTTCGCTATTAATGCGAAGTTTTTAACAAACTTCCTGTAATAGGACGCTAATCCTAGGAAAGTTCTTAACTCTGAAACGGTCTCTGGCGCTTTCATCTTCGATATTGCCTCTACTTTTGAAGGGTCAGTTCGGACACCATCCTGTGACATAACGTGTCCCAGGAACGTCACTTCTCTGCAGAAAAAGTGACACTTCTTGGCCTTTAACTTTAAATTGGCACCGTCAAGCCTCTCCAAGACTGCCATCAAGTTGTCCAAATGTTGTCCGAAATCCTTCCCGTACACAATAATGTCGTCCAGATAAAACACTGCAATGTTCCATTGTAATCCACTCAGCGCTTTCTCTATTATTCTGGAGAAAGTGGCCGGGGCGTTGGTCAAACCAAACGCCATCACTTTATATTGGTACAATCCACCTCGTGGCGTAGCGAAGGCTGTCAGCTTTTTGTCGTCCTCGCTCATAGGCACCTGATGATAAGCCATATTGAGATCCAGAGATGAAAACCATTTAGCTCCACACAAAGCATCCAGATTGTTGTCAATACGACTAATGGGGTAGGCATCCTTTATAGTTTACTCATTAAGTCGCCGGTAATCCACACACTCTCCAGGAATTATCCCGCTTTTGGACCAAAACAAGTTGTGAACTCCATGGACTCTCCGAGCGCTCTATCAATCCCTGTTGTTCTAGCTTGGCTATTTCTTCATCCAAGATTTTACGTTTGGTAGATAGGTACTCTCCGTGGTGCCTCCTCAAATGGCACAGGATCCTTTAATTTATTCCCATCTTTCCGTTAGGGTCCGCAAATGTGGTTTGTTGCTTTATCAAGAACTGCCTGAACTGTTCACATTCCTCGGAATTACGGTTAGTACATCCACGTTCGTACATTCCTAACACCGATAACTCGTTGCCGTCGGCGGTCTCAAACTTGGAACGAGCAGGCTCCAATATAGGACGATTCTTTCCCTCAATGCTATAGTAGGTATCGTTGGTGATGAAAGTCCGTCTCGCTCCGTGTCGACTTTACAGATAAGAGGCGTACCTTCCACCATACCGCGCACTTTCATAGCAGCATCGCTCTTTACTCTCATTTCGAGTAAGTCGTTCTTCTCTTCCTGTCTGCAGTTTCCCGCGGAAGAAATAACACCACAAAAATCTGTTTCTGTATCCCTGTTTTCAGCGTCACTTAGTACAATTTCTTCTTGTCTCCAGGATTCGCTGGGTACAGTTGAATTTTGTATCTCTCCTGTATTAGGCCTCTGTTCCTGCTCGGCCGGCGCACGGCCTACTGCTCCAGCCGGGACTCGTTTAACAGAAGTTCAGTTCTTGGGTTAGAGTTCGAATCTCTATTAACATTTGGGCACTTATTTCTCAAATGTTTTTCACTGCCACACTCAAAACACTTTAACGGTTTCGACTGCTTGGTAGTACGCTTTCCGGAGTTTCCGTTTCCGGACTGACTATCAGACGACGCATTTTGTACATTATACACTGAGCGTTTCTGGTCCTTAGGGTTCCGTTTTTCTCCCAACAGAATACATTCCTCCTGCATGGCAACTGTCACCGCCTCCTGTAGTGTTTTGGGGCGCATGCGTTTAACCGCCAAACGGAAACTATCCGACACGTGACAATTATTAAGGAAAGTTTTTAAACTGCTCTCCTCGACATAGTCTCTGTTGTTGGGGTATGCACGTCTGTACAAGTCCTCCATAGTCTGTGCGAAATCTCTGTAAGATTCGTCTGTTTTCCGTTTCCTTAATTTAGCCTCAGCCACATAGCTCTCTTTCATAGATCTATGTCCAAACCGATCGTCCATTTTATCTTTTAAGGTATTCCAGTCTTGCTTAACGGTATCATTCAACCCGTAAGCATACACCTCAGCTTGACCACGCAGTACAGTGAAAAATGTACGCAATGTCCGGGCAGGTGTCCAGCCGTTCAGGTCAGCTACATTTTCAAAATACCGGATATATTCACTTCATATATCTTTACCGGTACCACTGAATGTCCGCTTCAACGGAACTTGATAACTCCTTAAATTGTTATCATTCCGGGTGGACAGCTCTCCATATGCACGACTTGGCGTCTCCAATACACCAGTAACACCGCCATCTAATCCCTGAGACATATTTTGCACCATGTCTATCATTATGGAATTCCGTAACAACTTCACTATGAGCGAACATGTGATTAACAGAAGTATCACAAGAGTTCCCAACACTATAAACTCCTTAGTGAAACAGACGATGACGTGGTTGGGGTATCTGTGGTACAGAATACCTACACAACTTCCCAAACATCCCAACACAAGAATCCATTTCAAAATAAATCCCTTGTATTGATTTCCCGTTATGCGTGAGTTAGTGGTTCTCGCCCGTGAAGTAGTCGCACATTCATAACTACTTCCCGGAGTCCTTTGCCCCACATGCGGAGTATCGCTCACATCCGGTGTATCCAAAGCTGGGCTACTTGACCCATCGCTATTCTCCACTTCACTCTCATCGAATTCACAATTTAAATTTCGACGCACACGCGGTGAAGTAAGCACACGCTGAGATGGTCTCCTTGGTGTGTCCGGAATATCCATTATGGAAAATAATCACAAATGTAAAATCCAAATAGTCTAATCCTGCGAAAGTCCAGCTGCCGTAGCCATAAAACATTCCATCCCACCGCTGCCACCATTTGTAGCGTTATCCACTCGGGTATACACGAGACGCTATTAATATAAGTTCGAGATGGAAAGCTGACTACGGCAGGGACAACTGTAACACCAGACTAAAGTTCACATCATTTTATTTACACATCCATGAAGTTCAACATATACATTAAGTTCAAATACATCCCATTCAGAAGTAAACACGTACACACTTAACATCCAAAGCACACTGTCTCACATAATGTCCACGGGCGATAATCCCCAGTCATAATGTATTCCATAGTCACACGAACACACAAAGTACATCCCATAAATCCTATCACAAGTTGCGTGGAGTATTTCTCAAAGTAAAGTTTATCTCTCTAGTTTCCGTTACTGTCACCCCTTATATACCACTTTCATACTGCATCCCATTGGCTAACATCTGCTCCTCCGACCTAGATTCGGCTCCTCTCTCGCTCCTCACTCACGCTGATTGGTTAAACCCTGCTCCTCTCGCTCCTCCGACCTAATTAGAGCTCGCTCCTCACTCTTTCTGATTGGCTAAAGCAGTGACTTACACTAGTTATAAATAGGAATCTGTTACTAAATTTATACTGGCCTTATGCAATCTGTCAATCAAACTGGGCCCTAATACACAGCTTCCCGATAACACAGTACGTAAACAACTCCTTATATGGAAACATAGCTCCCTGCTGCCCCGTGTATACACATACATGTACACACCCTATACACACGCTATGTATACATATACCTAGCTCACTACTATATTACTCTTAAACAAAACACAACTAAACTACAACATTTCTAATTTGATACATATAAGTGTGAAATATATTTCCACGCTACATAATGTTAGTTTCTTTTTAATCGAAGTTGCATTTAACATAGAACAGAAATTCAGAAACAAAGTACAGTACCATCAGTCATTCAATGACACCCTCTATAAGAAAAAAATAAAAACTGTGCATAACCATGTATTTTATCGCTCAATTTGACCTGCAGGTAAGATGGAAGAATTATACCTGATGCCCGAAATAAATCTGCCATTCTTTCAAACTCATAGTTTGTATAATACATAATCAAGGTGTTAAATACGATTACACTGAAAGATACCTTACTTAAAAAAACACATGAAAATCTGTTTTTTCTGAGTCACTGGAGACAAAATTCTTTTAAAGAATTAAGTGTATTCCAGATATATAGTCCAATGGTCAAGCCTGGTTCTTAGTCAACAAAACAGTAATTCTGGTCCACAAAACAATAACACAGAGTCCACGAAACAATGGTTAAGAGTCAGCAAAACAATAGTTCAGAGTCCTTAGAACAATGATTCTACAGTTACAGAACATTGGTCTCGAGGCGACAAAACAATGGTTCCACAGTCACAGGACAATGATTCAGAAGTCACGGAACAATGGTTCTACAGTCACAGAACAATGATTCAGAGGTCACAGAACAATGATTCAGAGGTCACGGAACAATGGTTCCACAGTCACAGGACATTGGTTCCACAGTCACGGAATAATGTTTCTACAGTCGCAGAACAATTGTTCCACAGTCACAGGACAATGGTTCCAGTCACGGAATAATGTTTCTACAGTCACAGATCATTGGTTTCCAAGCGACAGAACAATGGTTCCAGTCACAAAACAAAGATCCAGAGGCCAAAGAACAATGGTTCCACAGTTTACGAACAATGGTTCAACAGTCACAGAACAATGGTTCAACAGTCCCAGAACAGTGGTTCAACGATCACAGAACAGTGCTCAAACAGTCACAGAACATTGTCCTCGAGGCGACGGGACAATATTTCCACAGTCACAGACAATGGTTCCACAGTCACGGAACAGTGGTTCTACAATCACAGAACAATGATCCAGAGGCCACAGAACAAGTGCTCAAAACAGTCACAGAACAATGGTTCTACAGTTTACGAATAATGGTTCAGAAGCTACACAACACTGGTTATACAGTCACAGAATAATCGTTCCATAGTCACAGAACATTGGTCTCGAGGCGACAGAACTGTCATAGAACAGTGGTTCTACAGGCACAGAACAATGGTTCTAAAGTACAAAGACAATAGTTCTACAGTCACAGAATAATGGTTCCACAGTTACAGAACAGTGGTTCAACGATCACAGAACAGTGGTTCAACAGTCATAGAACAATGGTTCCACAGTCAAAGAACAATGGTTCCACAGTCACAGACCAATGGTTCCACAGTCACAGAACAGCGGTTCCAAGGTCACAGAACAATGGTTCCATAGTCACAGAACAATGGTACCACAGTCCTAAAACAATGTTCAGAGGTCACAGAACAATGGTTCAGAGGTCACAGAACAATGGTTCAGAGGTCACAGAACAATGGTTCAGAGGTCACAGAACAATGGTTCAGAGGTCACAGAACAATGGTTCAGAGGTCACAGAACAATGATCAAGAGGCCACAGAACAATGGTTCCACAGTCAAAGAACGACGGTTAAGAGGCCACAGAACAACGGTTTAACAGTCACAGAACAATGGTTCAACAGTCCCCGAACAGTGGTTCAACAGTCACAGAACAATGGTTCTAAAGTACAAAGACAATAGTTCTACAGTCACAGAATAATGGCTAACAGTTACAGAACAGTGGGTCAACGATCACAGAACAGTGGTGCTGACGGTCACAGAACAATGATCCAGAGGCCATAGAATAATGGTTCTACAGTCACAGAACACGAATTCTACAGTCACAGAACAATGGTTCGGAGGTCAAAGAACAATGGTTCTACAGTCATAGAGCAATGGTTCAGAGACCACAGAACAATGGTTCGGAGGTCAAAGAACAATGGTTCTACAGTCATAGAGCAATGGTTTGGGGGCGACAAAAGAATGGTTCCACAGTTGCAGAACAATTGTTCAGAGGCGGCAGAACAATTGTTCAGAGGCGGCAGAACAATGGTTCTTCAGTCATATAACAATGGTTCCACAGTCAGCTAGCAATTGTTCAGAGGCGACAGAACAATGGTTCTACAGTCACAGAACAAGAATTCCACAGTCAAAGAACAATGGTTCCACAGTCAGAGAAAAATGGTTTAGTGGCAACAGCTGCTTTATGTTTCTACTGGTATAACGTTTGAAGACATTATAGCAATATCAATATCTAATTATTTACTGCTACCTCTGTTCCCGCTTTGTATCAAGCTAAACAATCGAAGTGAGCACAAAAAAGGATAATGTAAGCGTGGCGAAAATACATTTTAATTACTACAGGACTGTAAATAACCATGTATTTCATCGCTCAAAATGACCTACCGGTAGGATGGAAGAATTATACCTGATGCCCGAATTGCATTCTTTTCTTAATTAGTTCATTCCTAATGTATCTAATGGAGCCTCGACAGCTACGGTTAATCTTATTTGAGTAGTGGCACGGTACATAATATACACATGTTCGTAGTACACGATTTGAAATTATACAAAACTAGTTTAATTTTACTTTTAAATTCATATTTAAAGGGCTTTTACGCACCTGACCCTTCTGCTGCTACATTAGTTTAGACATTTTGGATTCCAACCTTTTGGCCTCTAGCATCACTGAAGGGTCCTAGGAGGACGAAACAGCTGTATGGTGCAGTTTAACGCATTTTTCGACATACTGCATCTAATACTAAATTTAAAAGGTGCAGCATGTGTGTGTTACGTCATCCGTGACACCCCCTCCCGTCTGACCTTTTGTTGAGACTGTGCGTTTTGGGGTCTGTTCCCTGGCCGAGACATATCTCAAAAATGGTATGCACGCTAAACACTAACATCACATGCATCAGAAGGTCGTCCTTAAATGACCCTAGCTGTCAATAGGAAGTAAAATAATAACACCAAAGTTCACTTACATTAGTAATATCTGTACTTATATACTTACTATATAATACAGGGAAATTATATACTTGATAAATACGCATGTTGTTAATACATATCAGCTCACCGGGCCAATATGGGCAATTCTTCGCTAAACGGGCCGAATGCACTGTATTAGACCTATTACGAAATTGCCGTGACGTCATATGACGTTCATGACGTTACAACAATGGAAAATGGATAGGATGACGTTGAATTTGGCGAGAAAGTTATGGAGTTTGTCATATCAATTATACTAGAGCTTGGTGAATTAATAGAAGAAAGGGGGACATACACGAAGACGCCGATGTAGATGAACAGGTACATTTGTCAATAGTTCCGAATCAAGGGTCAGTGGTATGACTTATTAATATTAATCAATATCCAGACGATGACAAAAAAGGAATAAAAAGAGACACCAACAAAAACAGGTCATCATGAACCGTTACAAAAATCAAAGTATATAATAAATAGAATATGACATGACATATCAGGCCTTGTATCAACCAAAAATCCCAATATTTGCCCGAGGCCCGAAGGCCCAAGGGTTGATATCGGGTCGAGGGTTCATACAAGGCCTGATATGGAAATCACTACGTTATATTCTCTATTTAACGTTTTGATAGACAAGTAGTTATCAGTTCCATCTACTATTGCAGAATATGGCAGCTGTACAAACTTACAAATATTTCTAATAGGTCGTGTTAGATTTAGATCCGTTCTTAAACGACCAAAGCTGTTAATAAGTCATTAAAAAAAAGAACATCTCTCTCATTTCAGCGGTTGTGATTCGGCATGCTATCATTAATTGTTTCTCTGTTTCCTTTTCGACAGTGCCTCCTCATGTCCTGTCTTTATAACACTTTACCTAGGGCGGGACGTTTAGTAACACTACTGTGTTTAACAAGCGAGGCCTTGTGTAGGTCGATCACCAGCCCTGCTTTTGTTAGCAGGTATTGTTTGTTGTCAAAAAGCCTATGAAGTTAAACAAGTATAAAGTATTAGGCCTAGTACTATGTACCACCGCAACCAAACAATAAGGCGATATTGAGTTTCAATCATGTGGATAAACATGCACACAAGCATGACAAGCATGATCTCATGTGTCAGACAACATGGTGTTTTATACTCAGAAGTGTCGATGTCTGAAGTGATACCGAGTTCATATGTATTCAGGTGAGCAGGAATAGTAGTTGAACTGACTTAAACAGCTCCTTGACTACAGACCTGAAACTCTCTTACTCGAAGTTGTAGCTTCATTGTTACCCGTATATGTAAATGGAGTTATGGAAAAGAAACATCCATTAAACGACCTGAACATAACCATGTCTGTTGGGAATATGTTACCACTGTGGACATTCTAAACAGTTACATGATCTGAAGGCTGACCTGTTTATACGTGAGTAGATAATCTATATTCGATACAATCTTGAATTGTTTTAATAGTTTTGAGTTCATTTTGCTGGACAACTTAATCGTAATTATGTCATGGATTGATATTGCTGGGTTAAACAGATATGACGCTCCTTTTGCCTTCGTCTATCTATATACATTTTATGTGTGTTTGAATAAACTATTAATTGATATCATGTTAAAAAGTATACATAGCTTATCTCAAACAACAGTACTATGGTGGCAGATCGGATCCTCTGGTCATTACATGATCATTATACAGGGTAGACAACCTTTAGCTAGATACAATTACCATATGAGTTAACGCGCAGTTTACGAGCCGTGTTCTGTGTAGGCGTTATAATGACATATACAAGATACAAGATACAAGAAGCTTTATTTAAAGTAGCATATGTAAAACAAACAACATTAGCGCTGTAGCGCTATTTCTGCGACAAACAGAATAAAACGCAAACATAAAACAAGGTAATTAACAAAATACATAGAGACATGCAAAAACTGTACACTATCACAGACTATTATGAAATTACAACAATGTACTGTAAAAAATTTGGGTTATACATGTATAACACAGCAGCATACGGTGGCATATATCACATTTACCAGAATGATAAAATTATACTATTTATTAATATTGAACACCTGCATATCACACAGGTGCTGCTATTGAGATGATTAAAGCACTTATATGTCAAATATACATAAATGCTAATATAGCAAAGAAATAAAATTTGACATAATATACACTAATATAGTGTAAATTAAAAGAAGACAATGAAGTCAAGTGATTGAACAATTGAGATTGAAAATAATGGCTAAAAATAATAACTGTGCTGCTGGTTATAATAATAAATAAATAATAAAAAAAAAAAATGCAAAAAGGCAAGACGTGAGACAGGCAAGTCATTAATACAAAACAAAATAAAAAGCATTGCTAAGCACTGGAACATATACCACAGGAGCACACGAGGCCGTCCCAGGTATGCAGCAGTCTGGAAAACTCTGGATAACTATCCGCCTTCCTCATATGGTTTGGCAGACTCTTCCATATAGAAGGGAAACAAATTACACTTATAAACATTTATGGGCCTAATTCAGATACTCCATCCTTTTATGATAACATAGTAGAAACATTAGATACTTTTAAAAATGAATGTTTTATTATATGTGGAGATTTTAATTTAGTATTAAACCCTGAAATTGATTATGATAACAGCTATAAAAATATCAATAACCCTAAAGCTAGAGATCATATTTTACAAATAATAGAAGAATTAGGAATGGTTGATGTATACAGAGAACAGAATCCTGATGAAACTAGATATACTTGGAGAAGAACTAATCCAATTAAGCAAGCCCGGTTAGATTTTTTTCTCATTTCCGAAAACTTATTACCTAGTATTAAAAATTCCAATATTAAACCGGGTTACAGATCTGATCATTCTATACCATTTATTATATTAAAATTTAATGAATTCAAAAAGGGAAGGGGACTATGGAAATTTAATAATTCTTTATTACATGATTTAGAGTACCTTGAAATTATAAACAAAACTATATTAGATATTAAAACTCTGTATGCTCTTCAGGTCTATAATCTTAACAATATATCCAATGTTCTGGACTCTGAGATCCAATTTCTTATAGACGATCAGCTGTTTCTAGAAACATTATTATTAGAAATTAGAGGGAAAACTATTGCATATGCCTCACATAAGAAAAAGCAACAGAATCTTTTAGAAGATGATTTAAGAAATATTATAAAGCAATTAGAATCCAGTGAAAATATTGATTTTGATAAATTAAAGGAAAAAAATAAAGAATTGGAAAATATCAGATTACAGAAATTAAAAGGTAGCATTATTAGATCAAAAGCTAAATGGATTGAAGAGGGAGAAAAGCCAACCAACTATTTTTTTAATCTCGAAAACAGAAATTATACCTCAAAAATAATTCCAAAAATAGAAAAAGAAAATGGGGATATAATAACTAATCAACAGGAGATACTTAAAGAAGTTCAATTATTCTATGAATCTTTATATACCAATGATAATTATATAGATGATGTTAATTTAGACAACTTTTTACATGAATGTGATATTCCTAGGCTAAGTAATATAGAAGCTGAAAGTTTAGAAGGTAATATAACACTGAAAGAAGCATCGCAAACTTTAAATAAAATGAAAAATGGAAAGAGCCCTGGTTCTGATGGTTTTACGGTTGAATTTTTTAAATGTTTCTGGAAACAGCTGAACAACTTTATTGTGAGATCTATCAATTTCGGTTATATTATTGGGCAATTGTCAATAACACAAAGACAGGGAATAATCACTTGTATACCTAAAGGAGATAAACCAAGACAGTTTCTTTACTTAATATTATTTATAAAATTGCTTCGGGGTCAATAGCAAGGAGGATAAAAACAGTATTAGACAGGATAATAAATACAGATCAAACAGGTTTTGTTTCAGGTCGTTATGTTGGAGAAAATACTAGATTAATTTATGATATTATGCAATACACAGAAGAAAATGATATACCAGGCATGTTGTTAATTATAGATTTTGAAAAGGCTTTCGATTCGGTGTCCTGGAATTTTATTGAAAAAGTTCTTGATTATTTTAAATTTGGTTGTGACATAAAAAAATGGGTAAAAGTCTTTCATACAAATGCTAAGTCTGCAATAAATCAAGGGGGGAATTTATCATCTTTTTTCGATATCAAAAGAGGTTGTAGACAAGGGGATCCAATAGCGCCATATATATTCATATTATGCGCTGAAATTCTAGCTGCAAGACTAAGAAATAATAAACATATAAAAGGTATTGATATTGACAATTGCCCACTTTTACTTTCCCAGTATGCTGATGACACTACATTGATTTTAGATGGCACACAAATTTCTTTAAAAGAGGCAATAAAAGAATTGAAAAGTTTTGCAAATATTTCTGGACTTAAAATAAATGTAGAAAAATCACATGTGATTTGGATAGGTAGTAAAAAATATAGTAATGAAATTCTTTTTCCTGAATTAAATTTGCAGTGGGGGGATAGGAAATTTACTCTTCTTGGTATTGAATTTCATGTAGATTTACATAAGATTACAAAATTGAACTATGATAAAAAATTTGTAAAACTTAAGAATATGATTACAACTTGGAAAAGGAGACTATTGACTCCCATTGGTAGGATACATATCATAAAATCATTATTAATTTCACAATTTAATCACCTTTTTATATCTTTACCAAACCCAAGTGACTGCTTTCTCAAAAAATTAAATACAGAACTTTTTAATTTTCTTTGGAATAGTAAAGTAGATAAGATAAAAAGAGATGTTGTAATTAAGGAATATATAGAAGGGGGTCTTAAAATGTTACATTTACAATCTTTTATTGACTCATTAAAACTAACATGGGTTAGGAGATTATTTATAAACTCTGGTAAATGGCAAGCTATCTTAAAATCATACTGTGATAAAAACTTCCTGGCAAATTTAGGCACTGATTATATTTCAATATGTCAAAATAAAACTACAAATCTATTTTGGATTGATGTATTTAGAGCATGGAGAAAAATTAATGAAAAGTATAAGTCATCAAGCAGTAAGTTCAAAATGCCCATCTGGTATAACAATAAAATTATAATAGAAAATAGAAGTATTTTTTATAGAGATTGGTACAATAAAGGGATAACTATAATCAATGATCTAATCAAAGACAGAAATACCAAAACATTTTACACATTTCAAGAATTCAAATTAATTTATAATATTGATACAAACTTTTTACGATACCAGGGTCTAGTCTCGGCCATGAAAAAATATATTATGCAACAATATATGTCAAATGTAGAGGTAAGCTATCCATTTATACCGATTAATATAGAAATATTTTTCAAAAATAAAAAAGGGACAAGGGATTTTTATAGCTTATTTTGTAAAAATGATAATATTTCAACTGGTAAAAAAAATGGGAGTGTTTATTTCAATTTGATTGGGAAATTTGGAAAAAAATATATAAAATGCCATTTAAGATTACAAAGAATACCAAATTACAGTGGTTTCAGTACAGAATTAATCAACACCTTTTGACAAGCAATGTATATTTATTTAAAATAGGAATTGTAGAAAGCCCTTATTGTGAAATGTGTAATATAGAAATAGAGACAATTGAGCATGTATTATGGGAGTGCAACAAAGTACAAAATCTTTTACAAAATTTTGAGTTTTTATTGGAAACATTAATTATTCCATTTGATTATAATAAACAAACATTTCTATTTGGTTTCTATAACTATAATGGACTTAATAAATGTGACAATAGTATTATTTTAATAATAAAACAATATATATATAATTCAAGATGTCGTAAAGTGCCTTTATCTGTACATGGGATTATAAATTCAATTAAAGAGCAGTACATCACTCAAAAATATATTGCAAATAGTAAAGATGAAAAATATCTCTTGAATTTTCAGAACGAGTGGAAAAAATGGAAAAAACTTATTGATATTCCCTAAACCTGTGATTTGCCGATCATAATCTTATCCTAATAACAATATTTGTTCTTCAGAGAAAAAAAAAATAATGCGAAATTAAACATCTTGATTAATTACCTACTGACATCTACATATTTAATACCAGATTTGAACTTTTTATATCTGACATTTTATTTTCCATACTTTTATTTTTGCTTTCCTCCTCTCATACCTTTACCTGCTTTTCTTTCGTTTTCTTTCTTTCTTTCCTTCCTTCTTTCTTTCTTTCTGCTTCTCATTCTTTTTTTTCTTCTACTTTAGATCTGATTTTTCTATCCTTTCTATATAGCATTACAATAGATAAAATGCCACTTACAAAAAGAGTGAATGGAGTGTTATAAAAGTGTGTGAAAGTGGAATATATTGTGTATAATTGTAATATGTATACTATTGTAATGTGAAAAAAACTTTGAAAATAAACAAATAAAAAAAAAAAAAGACCATACCTGGTTGTCCGTACTCTAGGTAGTTCCAGCTGCCTTTCACTCCTGAGATTATAAAAAAGAAGTTTTCTCAGGTAAAAGGTTGCATATATAATCAGGAGCTACATTAGTTACAATTTTAAAAACTTCACAGGCCATGTTTTTCATTCTATTAATATGTAATGATGATAAATGAAGTTTCTGTAAACGTTCTGATATTGGTGTTGTAAAATCATCCTCAATAAAACGAACTGCTCTCTCTTGTATCTTTTCAATCTTTCTCGTGGAATTCAAACTGCAAAAATGCCAAGCTAGGGGACAGTAATTAAAATTTGAAAGAATAAAAGATTTGAAAATTAAAATTGTCCCCTGCTTGCTAAGATCACGGCCAATTCTTTTCAACACACATAGCTGTTTTGAAGATTTCTTACAAATGTTGGATACATGAACATCAAATTTCAAATTAAAATTAAAATCTATATCTACACCTAATCACATCATGTGAGATTACACAGCGTTATAATGACAATCATAGGCGAAACTAACAGGTCCATACATAGGTAAATGATTCGGACAGAATCTGCGCATGTTTTAATATTCTGGTACGCTACACAACAGCATGTATGTACGATAATAAAGGTATTAAGGAAATTTAAAAACAATATTGATACTATGATGAACAACAGCCAGCCAATATTGAGACCATCATGCGGTAATAAACGCATTCATTATTTGCATGGAGACAACCATGTCGTGAGATGATCTTAGCTGTTTATAGATTGAATGAATTAAATATTTAGACAAGGCCATTGTCACATACACAGGTATTACAGACAAAACTGATCATTGTAATTAATTGAATTGAATAGTCAATATATGTAGACAGTTATATATCTACATCCATAGGTACCCTTCTGGACTGATTTGTGGCTCGCTATTATAAACATAAATGCATGCATGTAACAGAAATCTGTAGTATTTGAACTAGGCCCTATTTCTACAAATGACGTGAGCCTTACAAGGTATAAGATTACAAATGTAGATAAAAAATAGTTCTCCTGTCCAGTCTTCAAATAATTAAAATACACGTACCGGTATACGTAATATACGTTTAAAGTTCTACACCTGCCGCGCACCGCTAGGCATACAGACTGCCTATATCATTAGTAATCGGTGTTGCGTTGCGGTGGGTTAGGGCAGATCTTGAATGTATAATGACCCCGTGGCAATTCATTATATTAAACTGTAATGGGTTTTCGTAAAAACAATGTAATCTGTGTAGTGTGTGCTGTTCTGGCGTGACCAGTAATTGTTGTCCTCGACCGAAGTATTACGCGAGAATGTGGCACGAAAATTCATTACGGGATATTAGGAAATGAAACATTTAGTTGACAACTAAGCTTGGACCTATAACTTTAACATAGTATGTTTACTGTGCTAGTATATTTATTAGAAATAACGTTATTAAAGAATTTATTATAACTGTACTTGCTATTTAAGTTGTTCACTGAAAATGAACTTTGGTAATCGGAAACAGGATTCATAATCATTAATACTAGAAATGTCTGTGAGATATAAATGCCCCCGATGACAATCGGATCAGTAGTTATTTGAATAAGCTGCTTACATTACCATGGGATGGACATAGGTAACACAATATGCCCCCCCCCCCACTCCACCCCCATTTAAAGGCCCAATATACGTAACTTTCGGAAAAACTTGAAGCGAAAATCAAGCCTAATAACTTTTTATATCAATAGATTTAGTTAAGATTAACTGATATCAGCAATATTCAAGATGAATTCTTACGCGGTAACCGGTACAACAGCAGTTGAAACTCGGTATTTGTAAACATGCGTCTATTTTGAAATGTCTTCTAACTTCGGCTTGTTGTTGAAGTGGGCCCCACCGGAATTATTTTTAATTCTTTGGATTTTTCTGTCAAAAGTTTCTTGTTAGTTACCGCTCAGGTTTACTTCATTTTAGGCTAATTTTTGCATGGTTATCAACTGGATTTGTTTCCATGATTTTTCAGAATCAAGAAAAATGTCCTGAAGTTACGTATATTGGGCCTTTATTGGCGGGGACATAAAAATATGTAACATTTATATTTGGTTTGTTGATTGGGGTGGGTACTAAACTGTTAAAACGCATGCGCTATGCCGAAAGGAAATTCCATCACACGTGCTGCTGGTCAAGCATCATACAATGTAGCTCACTGGATCATTCGACAAGCGGTTCGGACATGGCTGAAAGGTATGTAGTTTCAGTTATTACTGCATTATTTTATAAAATATTTTTGGACGACATATTATAATCATAGCGTCAATGGAAGTGATGTCGTTTAATCATTTGAAACTCTTGAAACTTGTACATCCAACATGGATTATAATGGACAAAATTACATTATAGTGAATTAATGGAAATTATTTCATAATTTAATCATTAGAAGTCCAGAGTTTAGTTGTCCCTGTTGTGATTCAATATTATATGAAAATCAGGTTTTCAGTTGTAGTTGTAGCTTTCAGATAAATTAATTTCTCTCATATCTCGCCATGTTGGATAGAGGTTGCCCATGTAAGAAAGCTATGTAAGAAAAATTTATCTTACATAGCATTTCACGCGACGTGACGTCACAATGGCTCAACAATGACGTGACGTCACGCATACGGTAAACTCTGATGCCGGAAAGAGAAAACGACGGCGTGATAAAATTTAAACCTTTCACAAAATTTTAACCATAAACACCAGGAAGAGGAGATTCATTTTTCTGCGCAAAAGTTGTTGGCAAATATAGGGTATGCTTAAACTCGCTGTCTAATTCGTTTTCGTCAAAAAAGATCAAGGAAAAAGTTGAAATTTCAAAATGGTAGTCTGTTTAAACATATTTTCATGGTTTTTGAGCTTATTCGGGTAGTTGATATGAGAGAAAAAGACTCTTTCATTATGTGTGTATGTAGGATAGGGATATTCCACCCGAGGGGTCACAAAATGTGGTGAAATCCTCAAGCCTCGGGTTTCACCACATTTTGTGACTCCTCGGGTGGAATATCCCTATCCTACAAACACGCATATGAAAGAGTCTTATAATGTTCGGTTACCAAAAGGGTGCAATGTATGTCAATGTTGTTACAGAGATATTTCAAAAGGTTTTATCCCCAAACTCTCAACTAAAGGAAACCGGCTAGACCCTTGAATGATTCAAGATTGTCTGCTTGGTTTGTCAATGAGGATTTAAATGAAAATGGACCTACCCAAACCAGATAAAAAGTGTATTAAGGTAGGCAAACATCAACAAATAATTTGTTAGTCTTTGCCTAAGTAAAAGCCTTATGATGTCTCGAAATGACGATGAGCAGGATGTTAAACAGTGCAAAACCGAAAACGAAATGTAATTGTTCTGCTTTTCATTTACAGCTTCTGACCCATGATCCTGATTTGAGTATCTTCGGAAGATCTATCTGCAGATGACCCAGCAGGAAAACAACTGTTCTAACGGAAACTAACTGCTATTTTTTAGACCGATACATACCTATCGTGCCCTCAGTAAGCATGCAACAAAACCAAGTTGATTACAACCGAGAGGGGCACAGTATTTTTGATGTCGTGTAAAATGTGTCACTGCCAGTGTTCTGCCAGTTGCGCCAATGAGAGCAATTTTTTTGTGTTTTGAAGATGCCAGTTGTGCAAAGAAAGTTTCGATGTCAAATCCACAGTTTGAAAAAATCTTCCAAGGGTGGGGATTAGAATTGAAAGTAGTGTACGACGAGGATGAGATTGTGTCAACCTTTGCACAGATTATTCCAGTTGAAATTAAGTGCCAAATCATTAATAATACCATAAGGGAAGTAACCTGCAAACGTGTCATCTAAGCATTTTGGCTTTGTTGTCAATTTTACTATTACTGACGATTAAAACTTTGTTTTCATATAACGTAGTGTTTTTGGTTATTTTTAGCATGCATGAATATGTAGTACGAGGGGTGTTCCATAAATAATGTCATCTGTGCTTTATTTCGCGGAAATCGTGCAATTTATGTACAAAACCACCTCGTGTCGATTGAGTGATCACTGGCTCGTGACACAGGTAAATATCTCGTCCACACGTTCACTAGCCTCGGTACAGTGTACATCGTTTCATAGCCTATTCGTTAGACTATACACAAAATGACAGGAAAACCAGCTGAAAATGTTGTTGAAATTAGGGCCTATATAAAAGGTAGGTCATTACTCGGCATAAAGGCTGTAGATATTCACTGCGAGGTGTGTGACATTTATGGGAAGGGCAAATGTCTCACAGGACTGTTTGTAGGTGGATAGGTAAATTTAGTGCTGTGCAGCAGCAACTGAAAGATGCTGCTCACCCAGTATGTCCTGCAACAACTACGACCTAAGGTAACATAGAAAAAATCCGAAATATCCTAGACAATTGGCTCGAATGACAAACTTGTCGTTAAAAAAAACTTCTCAAAATGTACCCAAAATATAGTAAAAAGGCTTCTGATAATAAAGTCACTGGTGATGAGACCTGGGTGTATTATTTTGAACCAAAGCGGAAGGTTGCCAACCGAATATGGGCCACTAAAAATGCCAGACGCCCAAGTATTGCCAAA